>OY992772.1:22289963-22366720 GCA_963921325.1 Logfia minima | reverse complement strand
GCACATAGGCCTCATCCACAATGTGTCCAAAAAGAGGCACGTCAGGTGGAACCGGTGCACCCTTAGCATATTGGCCGGAGACCACAAAAATTCTGGTATTCATCGGCGTTGGTCTGAATTGGTGCTGAGGGGCCACCGGTAATCCCGGGAGCAGGTGGTTGATGAGTAGTTGAACGAATCGTGGGTACAGAGCCCATTGGCTCTCACCTGCTTGAGTGTGGTCTACCAAAGCTCGAAAGATATATCCTGAAAAATTGTAGGGCTTATTGTATACCAGCGCCAGCATTGCTGACGCAGTCGAATGGCTGATGCCATCGAAACCAGCCTTGCGTGCAGAAAGGCACACAATCATTATGTGCATCAAATACCGCCAGACCTTGGTGAGAAAGGCCTTGCGATATTGATATCTGGGGATAGTAGGATAACCCAGACGAATCATTCCGCCAGAGATAAATGCATTTGAGAAAGTAACCGGCATTTCTGAGTCGTCCGGAAACTCAAAGAACTCTCTGATAGTCTGTTCAGAGATGATGATCTCACGATCATGAACGCGTGAGATAAGCCTCGTATATGGAAGATCCGAATTAATCACCGCGTTAGCCCAAAATTCCGTGACGTGATCACGGTAGATAGCAGTAGTGGCCGTGATGACTTTATATATTCGAGAGCGGCGAAGAAAAGCAATCATGGGTCGATATGGTGCTGCCGACTCTTTGTCATCATCCAAGAATGCAGTCACATTGTGACGTGGTTCCCAAAACAAAGCATTCACATTTACACCTGCCATATCTGTAAGAACACGAGAAACTTGGAAGCCGTTAGTTTCAACAAAAAGATTGACATTTTTGAATTAAAAATGTCTTGCGACACAAGCCTTTTGTCGCAGGATAGACTGCGACATAACGAGTTATGTCGCAGTTTTGCAATAAAATCAATTTAATGATTATTCAGCGACACAAGGATTGTGTCGCACATTTAGGTCAGCGACATAGCAGTTGTGACGCAGACAGTTCAGTGACATAAAGAAGCAACACAAGTATTGTGTCGCAGCATAGCAGCGTCATAGAATAGCGACACAAGTATTGTGTCGCAGCGAGATCAACGTCATAAGACAGCGACACAACAATTGTGTCGCAGCATAGCTGCGTCATAAGGCGGCGACACAAGGGTTGTGTCGCTGAATAGTCAGGACAATAGGCGACAAAATAGAGCGACACAATGATTGTGTCGCTGGGTCTTCAGGTATGAGACACAAGTCTTGTGTCGCAGGTTAGTCAACACAAATAAGCGACACAAGACTTGTGTCGCAGAAGTCAATCAAGAGTTCACGTTTTTAAGATTTTTGTATTTGTTACACTTAGTGAACGAATTAAATAAACTAAATAGCAAAATAATAAATAAAAACAGAAAAGAACAGTTTGAGATGTGTCATTGTAGGAATCATATTAGAAAGACAGACTCGCAAGACAATATCAAACTTTAATTCGATTATCAGTATAGATGTCCAATTTTAAGTTGATCAAGAAAGTTATCAAGCCTTAGACGCAGTCTGAAACAAGACGATTATCAGTATTGTTTGTCCACTTAAACATGTAACACACACAACTTCAAGCTTAGCAGTTATTTTGAGAGTGAATAGATCTCTGTGATTCCCCCATAGATATACTCTTAGTATTAAGTCATGCTCAAAACTTCGATTAGTTAGAGAAAGCGTTTGAATTCAACATTTTAAAGAATCAATCCAGCGGTGACAGGTCTGTACATCCGTACAACAAAGCGACATACACTTGATTCAGGTGTAAGCAAAACCAGACTTGGTCAAACCATTTGGCGACCTTGTAAGTAATCTTTGATTTTATAAGATTTGAAAGTACGTTGACTTTTGTTTGCTTAATGTTTGAAAGTATACTGACTGAGACCAGGTCTGTACGGACGTACAACAAAGGAAACAGACAGCATAAATCCCCAAATGTTGTCAGATACAAACTCAAGTTAATTGAAGCATGGCAAGCTAATACTTAAGAATATAAGACACATTGTCATACATCATATGATGGTCATCACAAAAGAGTAAGCACGGATTAAAGTTTTTTTTAGTTGCTCAAAGAAGAGTGTGAACATGTCTACCAATACATCGTGCAAGTAATCAGATGTTTATAAGAGTAAGAGTAACACATACAAGATAAACCTACTGATATATCGAGGATAAAACTTAAGATTGTGGTTTGAGGAGTGTCTCCTAATGTACTATCATATCCCTAGTTGTTTTGAGACACAACTAAACGTCTTTTAACAAATGTTGCAATGTTGCTTTTCTTAAATGTTAAATAACATAAAGAATGGCTATTTCTTAACCTACCCTTTTTTTTTTTTTTAAACAAAACTTAAATAATAAGTACATAACAGACTAAGGTCACAAATATTACTTTTGAATGGGAAAGAAACGTAACCCTATCATGTTGACTAGCTCATCGAAACGAGCACGGGAAAAGGCTTTGGTGAACAGGTCGGCATTCTGCTTAAGGGTATCTATTTGGACCAGATCAATTAGGTGTTTTTCATAACAATCACGAATGAAATGAAACCTAATTTCTATGTGTTTGGTCTTAGAGTGTTGGACAGGATTACGAGTAATACATATAGCAGCAGTATTATCTATATGAATAGGAGTCATAGTTAAGAGTAAACCGTAATCGCGCAACTGGTGTTGTATCCAAAGAACCTGGGAACAGCAACTAGCAGCAGCAATGTATTCAGCCTCTGCGGTTGAGGTAGAAACAGTCGTTTGCTTTTTGCACTGCCATGATACGAGCCGTGGTCCAAGAAACCATACTACTTTCAATCATTCTAGAGATCACATACCGTCGAGATATAAGACCCCTAGTAGAAACCATAGTCATTATGAGAATGGTTCTACTTCACGTACACATGGGATTAACTACGGGTATACCTATAATCGTAACCAAGGTAAAAAATCCCAAGGTTATATGTCAGGGAGGTTTGCATCTCATTCACCTCATAGACCCAAGACCACTGTTAATCAACAAACTCAAACTCCTTCGAAAGTAATCAAGGCTCCTGATGGGAAAGAGGGTTACTTTAAAGAAGTTAAAAGAACAGGAAGGCGTCAAAGAATGAAAATATATCCAGCTGTGAAATGCATACAACAGATTCCATTAAAAACCACGCCTCAAGATATCTTAGGTAAGTTGAAGAGATGGTCTATAGATTCTGTGACTGGTGAAGCTCTTATGTTTGAACACGATGATGAAGTTGAAGATGAAGAGAAAGAAATCTTAAAGATTTATGATCATCGACATCTAATGAACTTATCAAAGGCTGACCTATTGATGTTACACAAGAATAGGATCACTACAATTGAAGGATGGGAAGATGTTGCTCGAGATTATCAGTCTATGGTAAAGACATGCATAAAGCTGAAGATATATGCGGGTAGCAAAATTTATAAGTGATTACCAAAGACAACTTGAAGACAACGACGCTAGAGCTATTGTCAAGGGGGAGTCTGTTGGGACATGTTTTGTGACAACAGATCTAGCTTGTAATAGGACTTTTGATAATTGTAATCAAGTTTGTACATTGGTTTTGAATTGTAATGAAAAATATTAGTTGGTAAACATTTTAGAGTAAAATTATTAAAATGCTGAAAAAATGTTGACCATGTTTGACTGCGAACCGAGTAAGTTCGCTGGGCCAAGATGGGCTGCAAACTAAGTCAGTTCGTAGAGCCCAAAACCCGCGAACCGAGACGGTTATATATGAGAATTAGGTTTTAAACCTAATTAACTTTTGCCAAATAGAAATACGAATTTTCTGAGTTTTCCAGAGATATTCAAAACTTGCTAAAGGCTAGGTATTGATCGTTTAATCCATTATAATCAATACAAAGCATAGTAGTAATTCGACTCGCTATATTTGCGAAACAAATCGTTATAGATCCTATAACTAGTATTGAAGGATTCCGCACCTTAATACCTTAGATAATCTCATATCAATCCTAATACATACGGACTTACAGCGCCAAAATGTGCAACGTGGGCGTGTGCTAGACTTATCTCAGTTTAAATCAAGTTTGATTTCATTAAAGAGGGAATTAGCGTAAGAATGCATGATTTAGGGTGTACGGATTTTACCGGTTTCCGAGGGTTGTCACATACACTCAACATGCAATCTGCCAGATTTCTTAGTCCGACTTTGAAAGGCCATAACTAAATGAATACTTGTTCAAAAATTCTGATTTTTCATCTGGAATTTATCCCTAGGTGTTAGCTTTCAAACCTAGGTGGTCTCACTAAAAAATATTGAGTATTCAGCCTCCAAACATGTGACACAAAACTGGTGCGCCACCAGAATACTTTTCTGTAACCATAAGTTTTTGTTGCATGTTCATGGCCATGTGTCATAAAATCACAAAAAAAATGTTTTTAGTCTTTTAACATGTTGATCTCAATAGGTTAAAAATATTATGTCTTGAAAAGTTTTGCTTGCATGTTTAGAAAATGCTAAAACACACAACATTGAAAATCTTGTGAAAAATGACTAACTTTGTGTTGCTCATATTGCAATAATCATAAAATGGGTATAAAAACATGTTGATACATCTTTGTGTGTCTGTCAGTTGGTCGAGTCTGTAATGTGTTAGTAAATGTAATTGACTTAGTTAGAATTTACATTTTCTGTGTTATGCGACACAAGGCCTGTGTCGCATTAGTTGTAGTTGCGACACAAGGATTATGTCGCAATAGTGATCTCTGCGACACAAGGCTTGTGTCGCATAAGTCGGCCAATTTGTTTAGTATAAATACCTAAATTATAGGGTTTTAAAAGAGACTTTTTCACACACTTATTCTCTGCAATTTTAGCTGCTGTAATCCTTTTTAGAGAGAGAAATATAAACTTTTATTATTGCATTGTTCTACATTGTTTAAGCTTTATATTCTTGTGATTATCTCCACCCTACGATTTGATTAAAAGATCAACATCGGGATCTACAATTGGTATCAGAGCCATAATCTAAGGATTTTGGTGGTATCAAATCGTTTTGGGTATGTTTTTAATACATATTTTGATTAGTTAACATCTATTTTGGTGTTTGATTTTCATTATAGGTATTTTGGAGTTGAAAAATTGGAGTTTTTAAGCCTAAAATTCGAAGCTTTCACGAAGTTTTTCGTTAAAAATCATTAGGTTTCGAAATTTTTTGATTTTGAGGTTTTTGGGGTCTGACAGCGCCGTTTTGCGACACAAGTCTGCGACATTTATTTGTGTCGCTAATAGCGTTTTAGCGACCTTAATCTTTGTGACATAAAAGTTGCGACATACTTGTTTTGCGACACAAGTTCTACGCCACAGATATTTTGCGACACAATATTTGTGTCGCTGTAAGCTCTTATGCGACACAATCTGCAACACAACATTAGTGTCGCTAACTCCAGTTTTAAGCAACTTTTTGAAAAGTGTAGATCCCATTAGGATGGACCTTTTAATCAAATCGAATGGTGGAGACAAACACAAACACAAAGAACATAAAGCTTAGAACAATGAAGTGCAAATTAATAATAATACTTTATATTTCTTTGTCAATAAAATAAGCAGCCAAAAACAGAGAATAAGTGTGTGTGAGAATCCCCAAAAAGTCTTTTTCTAAAACCCTAACATTTGGGTATTTATACTAAACAAACTGGCCGGATTATGCGACACAATCCTTGTGTCGCATAGATCACTATTGCGACATAAGCTCTGTGTCGCAACTACAACTAATGCGACACAGACCTTGTGTCGCATAACACAGAAAATGTAATTCTAACTAACACAATTACATTAACAAACACATTACAGACTTGACCAACTGACAGACACACTAAGATGCATCAACAAACTCCCCCGTGTCTTCAGCTTGGTTTTCAAAATCTTCAATCAAACCCAGCCTGCTGGAAATACACCGCCAGCGTGTATTCCATGTGTTACACAGACGTTGACAATCCTTTGAAATTGAAATGCGATCTTCTTATTTTCTCTCATTAAAGCGAATTGGATTGTCGAACAGCTTTCTCAAATCTTTCTCTGAGAAATTTATCAAGCTCATTGGATCAAAAACTCGAAATTGAGTTTTCTTCAAATTATACAACGAGCTCTTCTCTGGTTGCTCTGTCTCAGGCACAAAAACAAGAACTGCCTCACCAGAGGAACTGTTTCCAGAGGAATCTTCTTTAAACAATCAGCCGGAGGATAATGCATTTTGATCAAAGGCTGATTGGTTACTGGATCAAACCGTTTCTTATAGATAATTCTGGTTCCCAGCGTCGGTTTGATAAACTTGTACCTTTTGGTACGAATCTCCCTTTGTAGAGTAGTCAGAATGAAGTTGGCACGATCATCATTTGACGGGTTAATCAAAGAGAGCTGAGCAAGACGGTTAACTTCTCCTTTTGGCAGTGTGCTCAGCTTGGTGAATGATCTTTTGAAATATTGAATACCATCTAACCTCTTGATCATAAACAACCCTTTCGATATCTTCCAACTCTTGATTAATCCAGTATACGCTCCACTGACTTTGTATGATTTGCAGGTAACCGGCACTTGCTTTCCATCTTTTCCGTGCGGCCACCATTTAGCTTGTCTCTCAGCTCTAGTTTCGATAACTTTAGATTCAGGAGTAGGAGCGTCAAATGTTTCTTCATGTTGAGTCTCAGATGCATTTTCAGTTTCATCTTCAGAGGAATCTGATTCAATTATCGGAGCATCATCATAGAACTCATCATCATTCAATCCTTCCTCTTCCACATCAACATCATCATCAGTTTCCTCAAAATTTTCATTTTCATCATCAGAATTGACTTCATTTATCATGCGTTGTATAAATGAGAGGTCTGCACAAGAATAATCGACAGCCAGTGGTCTCGGCTGGCCTGGTGTGTGATGCACAAGAAAGTACTCTAAAGTTGGCATTTCATTACTATGTTCAATATGTACATCTTCATTTACAGACTCAGACCCCGGTCCACTTGGTTCTATTGATGGACCAGCGGGAACAGACTCCCCCCGACCAAGTGACCGGGTCTCAAACTCCCTAAACTTAACCTCTAAGTCAGTAATCCGGGAGGTTTGACTCTCAATCAGTGCAGCTTGAGACTGAATGATAGAAGCTTGATCGTCCACAGTCTTCTGCATTGCCTCGATCCGTTCCAAAAGTTGTTTGAGAATATCTGGATGAGGTTGCACTGGAGTCTGCAACTCTGAAGGCCCTGCAGTGGAAGAAGTACGAGGACGACTTGTAGTGGGCAGGTCCTCAGAAACAAAATAGGTCACATCCTCACGAGGCCTTTTGCCCGTCAACCGAGGAGGAGAGGGGCATATGTCATCAATATCCCTCATGAGATCTTCAAATTGAGGATCGGGATTGATAGCTTGTTGTTGTTGTTGAGGAGGTGGTTACTGGAGAGAGGCTTGAAGAGGCGGTTCTTGAACAGGTGCCTGTGGCGGAGGTGAAAGTGGCCTATGAATAGGAGCCGGATCATCAAATTCGTCACCCTCCGGAGGCACGTAGGCCTCATTAACAATATGCCCAAACAATGGCACATCAGGCGGGACCGGTGCGCCCCGTGCATAGGGACCGGAAACCACGAAAATTCGGGTATTCATCGGTGTTTGGCGAAATTGGTGTTGCGGAGCCACCTGTAAACCTGGGAGCAAATGATTTATTAATAATTGGACAAAACGTGGGTATAAAGCCCACTGTCCCTCACCAGCATGGGCGTGATCTACCATGATGCGAAAGATATAGCCCGAGAAGTTATAGGGCTTGTTGTAGACCAAGGCAAGCATGGCTGATGTAGTAGAATGGTTGATGCCATCGAAGCCAGCCTTACGCCCAGATAAGCACACAATCATGATATACATAAGATACCGCCAGACCTTTGTGAGAAAAGCCTTGCGGTATTGATCACGGGGAATACCGGGATAGCCCATTCGAATCATGCCGCCAGCAATAAAGGCGTTGGCAAACGTCACCGGCATATCAGAATCATCAGGAAACTGAAAGAACTCCCGAATGATCTGTTCAGATAAAATGATTTCATGATCATGAACCGTAGATATAAGCCTTGTATACGGGAGATCCGAATTAATCACAGCATGCGTCCAGAAATCCGTAACATGATCACGGTAAATAGTAGTGGAGGCCGTGATTGCATGATATATTCTTGAACGGCGAAGAAAGGCGATTATTGGGCGATACGGCGCCGCCGATTCTTTTTCGTCGTCGAGAAAGGCCGTGACATTATGTCGCGGTTCCCAAAAGTAAGCGTTCACATTTATATCTGCCATAGCTGTAAGAACAATATAAACTTGGAAGCCGTTAGATTCAACAATTAAAAGTTGACATTTGTGAATTTAATATGTCTTGTGACACAGGCCTTGTGTCGCTAGAATTTATTGCGACATAACGAGTTGTGTCGCAATTTAGCAATTAAATCAAATTAATGATCTATTAGCGACATAAAGGTTGTGTCGCATGCAGTAGGCGACATAAAAGGAGCACAGCCTGCGACACAACAGTTGTGTCGCATACTGTCAGCGACATAAACACTGGAACACCTGCGACACAACAGTTGTGTCGCAGGTTATGTCGCAAAGATGAACACATCAGAAACCCAGATTTTTCAGAGATAAAATTTTGGGGTTTGTGATGTTTAAAGGTTGCCAAAGGTACACAAGTATATAAGGAACATTATTCAATGATTATTACACGCATTTAAACAGTTTTAGTCGATTAATTTTGCAAATGTACGAAGCCCTAACAAACCGTAACTTTAAATGCAAATGTAATAACGAATACGTAATAATAAGTGTTAAATCTTGTACCTATTGATGCGTGGAGGGAAGGAGAACAAGATACAAGCAAGTAATCGAACAGAAAACGCGTAAAAATCACAGAAATCTCGAAAAAAGGCGTCGGAGAGCTTGTGTCGCAGGGGTTCCACTTGTGTCGCAGGTAATTAGAAACTAATTACAGCAACACGAGGGTATTTATACCCGGGACACAATGAGCGACACAATATGCGACACAATGATTGTGTCGCTAGATGGTCAACACAATATGCGACACAATACTTGTGTCGCTGTGTTGGCAACAATTATGCGACACAAGTGTTGTGTCGCTGTTTTAGCAACACAAATATGCGACACAAGGCTTGTGTTGTTGGAGTCAATCAAGGGTTAAATTTTAATTTTTTTTATTTGTGACACTTAGAACAGAGATTGAACAAAAACAGATTTATAATAATAAAATAACATAAAAGAACGTTTTGAGAGGTGTCTATTTAGAAAGACAGACTCGCAAGACAATGTCAAATTTTAATTCGATTATCAGTATAGTTGTCAAAATTTAAATTTATCAAGCAAAGTAACAAGCCTGAGAAGCAATCTATAACAAGACGATTATCAGTATTATTTGTCCACTTAAACATGTAACACACTCAACTTCAAGCTTAGCATTTATTGTGAGAGTGAGTATGTCTCCGTGAATCCCACACAGATATACTCCTAGTATCAAGACATGCCCAAGACTTCGATTGTTTAGAGAAAGTATTTGAATTCAACATTTTTAAGAATCAAGCCAGCGGTGACAGGTCTATACTGATGTACAACAAAGCGACTTAACTTGATTCAGGTTTAAGCAAAACCAGACTTGGTCAAACCGTTTGGCGACCTTGTGAGGTATCTTTGATTTTATAAGACTTTAAAGTGCTTTGACTTTTGTTTGCTTGGTTTTTGAAAGTATACTGACTGAGACCAGGTCTGTACGGGCGTACAACAAAGGAAACAGACAGCATAAATCCCCAAATGTTGTCAGATACAAGCTTAGGTTAATAAAAGCATGGAAAGTTGATACATAGGAATTAAGACACATTGTCATACATCATAGGTTGGTCATTACAAAAGAATAAACACAAATTAAAGGATTTCTTAGTTGCTCAAAGTAGAGTATGAAAATGCCTACCAATACCTCGTGCAATGATTCAGGTGTTTATAAGGACATGTATAACATATACGAGATAAACCTACTGATACATCGAGGATAAAACTTAAAATTGACGTTTGAGGTGTGTCTCCTAATGTACTATCATTTCCCTAGTCGTTTATAGACACAACTGAACGTCTTTTGCACATGTTGCAACGTTGCTTTTCTTTAATGCTAGTAAGCACAAAGAATGGATATTGCATAACTTTTTTTTTTTTTTTTTTTTTCATAAATAATAAGAACATAACATAATAAGGTCACAAATATTACTTTTGAATGTGAAAGAAACGTAACCCTATCATGTTGACTAGCTCATCGAAACGAGCACGGGAAAAGGCTTTGGTGAACAGGTCGGCATTCTGCTTAAGGGTATCTATTTGGACCAGATCAATTAGGTGTTTCTCATAGCAATCACGAATGAAATGAAACCTAATTTCTATGTGTTTGGTCTTAGAATGTTGGACAGGATTACGTGTAATACATATAGCAGCAGTATTATCTATATGAATGGGAGTCATAGTTAAGAGTAAACCGTAATCGCGCGACTGGTGTTGTATCCAAAGAACCTGGGAACAGCAACTAGCAGCAGCAATGTATTCAGCCTCTGCGGTTGAGGTAGAAACAGTTGTTTTCTTTTTGCACTGCCATGATACGAGTCGAGGTCCAAGAAACTGACATCCACCAGAAGTGGACTTCTTATCCATATTGCATCCCCCATAATCCGAGTCCGAGTAAGCAGTGAGTGCGAAGGTTTTCTCATTAGAATACCATAGACCAAGAGTTGGTCTACATTTGAGATAACCGAAGATTCGCGTAACTGCCTTCATGTGAGACACCTTCGGTTTAGCCTGATACCTGGAACAGAGAGAGACTGCAAAGACAATGTCCGTACGCGATGCAGTGAGATACATCAGAGAACCAATCATAGATCGGTAATCTTTTTCCGGACAGTCTTCTTCATCTTCCGCTGGACCAAGGTGATGATTCAGCTCTAAAGGCGTCCCATAGGATTTACAGTCAGTCAAGTTATACTGCGTAAGCATATCATTGATGTACTTGGACTGATGAATGTAAATCCCTTTAGCAGATTGTTCGACATGTACGCCCAAGAAAAAGTTCAGCTCCCCCATAGCACTCATTTCAAATTCTGACTTCATGATCTGCTCGAAGTCGCGACACAGTTCATCCTTGGTGGAACCAAAGATGATGTCATCCACATAAACCTGTACTAATAACAAGTCCTCCCCTGCATGCTTGATGAAGAGAGTACTGTCGATCGTTCCTCGTACAAAACCATTCTTCAGAAGATGAGTCGCAAGCCGCTCATACCAAGCTCTAGGAGCTTGATGAAGACCATATAATGCCTTGTCCAGCTTGCAGACGTAGTTCGGATGAACAGAGTCTTCAAAACTAGGAGGCTATTTGACATAGACCTCTTCAACCACTTGACCATACAGAAATGCACTCTTAACGTCAAGCTGGTAAACCCGAAATCCTTTGAATGAAGCGTACGCCAGGGAAATGCGGATGGATTCCAAACGAGCAACCGGGGCAAATACTTCATCGTAGTCCAAACCTTCAATTTGAGTGAAGCCCTGGACCACTAGACGTGCTTTGTTGCGAATTACCACGCCCCGATCATCCTTCTTCACACGATATACCCAACGAGTGCCAATAGGATGAACACCCTTGGGTAAAGGCACCAAAGTCCATACTTGCAGCTTTTTGAATTGTTGAAGCTCTTCCTGCATAGCCTCAACCTAGTATGGATCCTTTAACGCATCAGCTGTCTTCTTCGGTTCTACTTGTGAGAGAAAGCATTCTTCAATTTCTGAAGCAAGACAAACAGGATCAATGTCGGTAACAGGAGACGTTGTCAACACAGATTGTTCAGCAGCAGCAATCTGTCGTCTCGTTAAAACACCTTTGTTTAAATCACCAAGAATGGCATCAACTGGATGTGACACATTGATCCGAGAACTCGGAATTGCAGCCAGAACGATGATCGAATCAAGGTTTGTAGAGTCAGCTTCAAGTTCGAGTTGAAGTGTAGGTAAATCTTCAAGGTCAGATGCAGGTAATGGTTCAAGTTCAGATACGGGTGATTGAACAGAATCCTCAAACGTTTGTTCCTCATCATTTGTAGGATCAGGAACATTCTCAGTAACGAGTGGAGGTGGAGTCTCACAAGTAGCAGCAGGAGCAATTGATGGTGTTGCTGTAGGCGGTGGAGGAACAGAGATGGGTGGTGTTTCAGAAGCAATGTCCAGCCCGTGAAGTAGTGTCACTATATCCTCTTCTTCATTCACCTCAGGAATATTAAAAGAATCAAACAGTGTTTGATAGTCAAACAAATATTCGGGTCCCTTCCCCTGAGGGTTGTCAGTGTAATGGAAAAAGGTGACTTCAAAATGTTCTTCCACACGCTTGGACACTAGATTATACACACGTTTGTTTGGTGAGTTATTAGAGAATCCTAGAAAAACACCTTCACAAGATTTCTCACCAAACTTAGCAATTCGTTCCTTGGTGTGCATAATAGTGCATAGGCAGCCGAATGGTTCAAGGAACTGTAGATTAGGCTTTCTGTTGTTGAACAATTCATAGGATGTCTTGTTCTTCTTCTTAACCATTAACACTCGATTCAAAACATAGCAGGCCGTATTCACAGCTTCGGCCCAAAATGTGATTGGAAGCTTAGAGTCCGATAGCATTGTACGTGCAGCCTCAATCAAAGTCCTATTCTTACGTTCTGCAACCCCATTTGCTGTGGAGTCCTTGCGGCACTGAATTGGTGTTCAATACCATTGCTCAAACAGTACAGCTCCATGATCGAGTTCTTAAACTCTGTACCGTTATCACTCCTTATCTTCTTGATTCTCAACTCACAAAGATTTTGCAGTTTGTCGAATAGATAGATGAGAATCTCAGGCACTTCATCCTTGGTCTTCAAAAAATAAACCCAAGAAAACCGCGAATAATCATCCGTCACAACTAGGCAATACGAAGCTCCTCCCAAACTCTTCTTTCTGACTGGCCCGAATAGATCCATGTGAAACAGCTCCAAGGGCTTCTCAGTTGAATTAGCCAGCTTCGGTCTGTGAGACTTCTTGTGTTGCTTTCCTTTCTGACAAGGGACGCAATGATCATTCAGTCCAAAGGATTGATTAAGGACACCTCGTACTAGATCATTCTTGATCAGTTTGTTCATCTTGCGAAAGTGCAAGTGTCCCATACGCATGTGCCATAATAACGATTCCTTCTAAGGAGCTTTAGATAGAAGACATGTGAGCTGTGTAGTTTCCACAGTACTCATGTCAAGAATATACGTGTCTCGCTCCCGAGGTGCCCTTAGAAGCACCCATTCTTCAGGGATTACAAATCCCGGCTTCAATATGCAACACTCAGTGTCTGTGAAAGTAGTACTGTACTTTTTATTGCACACTTGAGAGACACTGAGAAGATTGTGTTGCAATTGTTCTACAAAATTCACCTTCTCAAAGCTTACCATTCCATTAGTAAGCGTACCCTGACCAGAAATAACTCCCCCTTTATCACCAGCGAAGGCCTCATAACCTCCATTGTAAGCATGAACCTCAGATAAAAGGGAAACATCACCGGTCATGTGCCGAGAACAACCGCTGTCGATATACCATTGACTATTCTTTACAGATTCAGGTTGCTTCGGCACCACAAACAAGGTAAATTAGTTAGAAATGGAGACCTAAGCCTTTATAGTCTTGGGTACTCCAGTAACATCATCAACAATGACCACATCAGTCAAAACTTTGTTTTCAAAAAGTTTAGAATGTTTGACTGATGAGGTATTGTCGGATGTAGAATCTTTGCAAGATTCTTTAATCTTCCAAACCTGCTTTGGTTTGGATGCTTGCGAGTCAACAACTTTGAGCTTCAAGTTTTGCAAAGTATTTTGCTCAACTTTGTTGACTTTGACAACTGGGACAGGAGTCTTTGAGCCTTTCATTGAAATAGACTTCTTTGAAGGATTCTTAAATTTTGAGACTCGCGAAACCTGTTTCCCATACTGTTTCTTCGCAAGCACGGGACAAACATTTATCAAATGACCTTGCTTCTTGCAGTAGAAGCAGGATCGATGCTCAACACTTGATTGAGATTGAGGAATAAACCGATGAGCTCGACCAAAAGAAGCATGTGTTGAACAGTCACATTTGTGTGAGCATTCAACAAGAGATGCTTTAGAAGAATTTTTAGAAGATTTATTTAATATAGTTGTTTTAGAAACAATCTTCTTTTGAGGTTCAGCCATAGCTTTACCTTTTCCTTTTGTTATAGCCTGTTCATTTCGTTCGATAGTAATTATATGATTTTCAGGCTTGACGTTTTTCTTAATTGGTCGACACTCTTGATCAGTTATATCCTCAATTTCAATTTCCTCTTCAATAATACGAGGAAGCACAGAAAGAGTCTTTCCTAATTTAGGCTCAACTATATTTTTAGACTTAATAAGTTCAGTCTGATGAATCTTGGCCTTAATAGGTTTAACTTTCTCAACCTTTTGAGTCTTACTTGTTTCAGACTCACTAGTATTAGCCCTAACTGGCTCGGGCCTACTAGTTTCAGGTTGTTTGGATGCAATGAAGACAGTTTCAGCCTTAACTAGCTCAGGCTTACTTATTTGGATGCTAACGGCAGGTTTGACAGGTTTAACATCTATCTTTGTAAAGATAGGCATTAAGTCATTAACATTATCCCTAACAGGCATGGGAAGATAATCCTTAGGAGGTGGGACTTGATGAAAACCAAGTCCTGCCTTACTTTTGGTATCGGTCCTCTGTGCCTGTAGGATTTCATCAAAGACTAAAGAGGAGACCGAAAATTTTGAAAGCTTTTTCTTTAAATTTAGAATCTCAGTTTGAGATTCAACAAGTTCTCTTTTAACAGATGATAGTACATCAACATAGCTACCAATTTCATCCTGTTGTTCAAAAATTTTAGCTTTCAATTCCTTTTTCTCTTCTAAAATAGCTTTTAACTGTAAACCACTTGCCTTATCACTGTTTCTTAACATGTCATTTGTTTCATTTAAATTTTCAATAACAGTGTTAAGGCGTTTGGTATCCTCTCTATACCTGTTTAGTTGGTTAGTCAATTTAATGCACGAAACACAGGATAAAGGTTCATCATCTACCTCATGCACCTCAGCCATCAGTGCCTTTTCTGCATCATCCTCATCTGGATCAGACCATTCCCAAGCATTGTTGGAAAGCAGCAGTGCAGCGGAAACCATTGCCTTCTCATCATTTTTGGTCTTATCAGTTGAGTTGTACCGAGAAGGTTTAGATAGGCCAGAAGGTGGGTTCTTCTTGCGGTCACATTCACGAGCAAAGTGTCCATAGTTATGACACTGGTAGCATTTCACCTTGCTCTTGTTAAAACCCAGACCCTTCTCTTTCGAACCAGTGACATTCTTCCTTCCAGTTTTCTTCAAGAAGTTCTTGACTCTTCTTGTGAGCATAGCCATGCTCCACTTCAAGTCCATACGCTCAAGCTCTTCTTGATCCATTTGACTGAAATCTTCTTCAGTCAGATCCACAGTGTTGTTCTTGTTGGATAGGAAGTCATCATAAGCCGACAAGAAAGTTGTAAAGACAGCTGCATGTTCTTCAGCAACTGCAGGAGATGCACCTTTGATGTTTGAATAAGTACCACTCCCACTTGAAGAGTTGATGGTGGGATATCCAAATCCACCAGATGTATTTGGGGCACCAGAACTACCAGAACCTCCAGAGAAAAATGCAGAACTAGCAGCTTGAGTCACTGCAGCAGGAACATCCACACCATATAACTTCAGGTTCTGAAGGTGTTCAGTAGCTTTGGTTTCCTTTTTCTGCATATCTAAGAGATCAGTAACAATCTGTCCAACCAAATCATCTAGCTCCATGTCCATAATGTCTTCATCTTTTTCCATCAGCAGCACTCGTGTATTCCACTTTTTGGGTAAGGAACCCAAAAGCTTCTTGTTAACATCAGTTTTGTCGAGATTTACACCTCCCTCGACTAATTCACTAACAAGCTGTGAATATCTACTGCACATATCTTCAAGAGATTCAGTAGGCAGCATGTCAAAGACTTCAAACTGTTTCTTGACTAGATCCAGTTTGTTCCGTTTGTACTGATCACTGCCACCACATTTCTTTTCAAAAGCAATCCATAAATCATACGCAGTTTTGTGGTGGCGAAGTTGTCGGAGAATCTGTTGAGGTAAAGCCATGGTAATAGCAGAGTAAGTCTTCTTTTCAGTGTCAAAAGCCTTACGTTCCTCAGGAGTCATAGACTTAATGGATTTTTCAGGAATAGGTCCATCAAAGATACCGGTCCTCCCGGGGCGTTCATATCTTTCTTCCATATAAATTAGCATTTCAGGATCGTTGAAAGATACAAATGCTTCAAATCTCTGACGCCAATCCGAGTAATTCATTCCATTTGTATACATAGGTGGTTTATTTGTTGCACCCACCTCACTATTATGTTTTAACAAAGCCCCAACTTGTTGAATAGATGCTGATGCAGAAGACGTCATCGTAACGGGCTCGAAAGACTTTTCAAAAAGTTTCTAAAACTGGAGTCAGCGACATAACTGTTGTGTCGCAGCTTGTGTCGCAGAAGATCTTACAGCAACACAAATATTGTGTCGCAAGATATCTGTGGCATAGACCTTGTGTCGCAAAACAAGTACGTCGCAACTTTTATGTCGCAAAGATTAAGGTCGCTAAAACCCTATTAGCGACACAAATTTATGTCGCAGACTTGTGTCGCAAAACGGCGCTGTCAGACCCCAGAAAACTCAAAAACGAAAAATTTCGAAACCTAATGATTTTTTAATGAAAAACTTCGTAAAAGCTTAGTTTTTTAGGCTTAAAAACTCCAAGTTTCAGCTTCAAAACACTTTATAATGAAGATCAAACACCAAAAAAATGTTAAATAATCAAAATAAGTATTAAAAACTTACCAAAACGATTTGATACCACCAAAATCAATGATTATGGCTCTGATACCAATTGTAGATCCCTTTAGGATGGACCTTTTAATCAAATCGAATGTTAGAGACAAACACAAACACAAAGAACATAAAGCTTAGAACAATGAAGTGCAAATTAATAATAATACTTTATATTTCTTTCTCAATAAAATAAGCAGCCAAAAACAGATAATAAGTGTGTGTGAGAATCCCCAAAAAGTCTTTTTCTAAAACCCTAACATTTGGGTATTTATACTAAACAAACTGGCCGGATTATGCGACATAAGCTCTGTGTCGCAACTACAACTAATGCGACACAGACCTTGTGTCGCATAACACAGAAAATGTAATTCTAACTAACTCAATTACATTAACAAACACATTACAGACTTGACCAACTGACAGACACACTAAGATGCATCAACAAAAAGTCCTTCGAGCCCGTTACGATGACGTCTTCTGCATCAGCATCTATTCAACAAGTTGGGGCTTTGTTAAAACATAATAGTGAGGTGGGTGCAACAAATAAACCACCTATGTATACAAATGGAATGAATTACTCGGATTGGCGTCAGAGATTTGAAGCATTTGTATCTTTCAACGATCCTGAAATGCTAATTTATATGGAAGAAAGATATGAACGCCCCGGGAGGACCGGTATCTTTGATGGACCTATTCCTGAAAAATCCATTAAGTCTATGACTCCTGAGGAACGTAAGGCTTTTGACACTGAAAAGAAGACTTACTCTGCTATTACCATGGCTTTACCTCAACAGATTCTCCGACAACTTCGCCACCACAAAACTGCGTATGATTTATGGATTGCTTTTGAAAAGAAATGTGGTGGCAGTGATCAGTACAAACGGAACAAACTGGATCTAGTCAAGAAACAGTTTGAAGTCTTTGACATGCTGCCTACTGAATCTCTTGAAGATATGTGCAGTAGATATTCACAGCTTGTTAGTGAATTAGTCGAGGGAGGTGTAAATCTCGACAAAACTGATGTTAACAAGAAGCTTTTGGGTTCCTTACCCAAAAAGTGGAATACACGAGTGCTGCTGATGGAAAAAGATGAAGACATTATGGACATGGAGCTAGATGATTTGGTTGGACAGATTGCTGCTGATCTCTTAGATATGCAGAAAAAGGAAACCAAAGCTACTGAACACCTTCAGAACCCGAAGTTATATGGTGTGGATGTTCCTGCTGCAGTGACTCAAGCTGCTAGTTCTGCATTTTTCTCTGGAGGTTCTGGTAGTTCTGGTGCCCCAAATACATCTGGTGGATTTGGATATCCCACCATCAACTCTTCAAGTGGGAGTGGTGCTTATTCAAACATCAAAGGTGCATCTCCTGCATATCTAAGAACATGCAGCTGTCTTTACAACTTTCTTGTCGGCTTATGATGACTTCCTATCCAACAAGAACAGCACTGTGGATCTGACCGAAGAAGATTTCAGTCAAATGGATCAAGAAGAGCTTGAGCGTATGGACTTGAAGTGGAGCATGGCTATGCTCACAAGAAGGGTCAAAAACTTCTTGAAGAAAACTGGAAGGAAGAATGTCACTGGTTCGGAAGAGAAGGGTCTGGGTTTTAACAAGAGCAAGGTGCAATGCTACCAGTGTCATAACTATGGACACTTGCTCGTGAATGTGACCGCAAGAAGAACCCACCTTCTGGCCTATCTAAACCTTCTCGGTACAACTCAACTGATAAGACCAAAAATGATGAGAAGGCAATGGTTTCCGCTGCACTGCTGCTTTCCAACAATGCTTGGGAATGGTCTGATCCAGATAAGGATGATGCAGAAAAGGCACTGATGGCTGAGGTGCATGAGGTAGATGATGAACCTTTATCCTGTGTTTCGTGCATTAAATTGACTAACCAACTAAACAGGTATAGAGAGGATACCAAACGCCTTAACACTGTTATTGAAAATTTAAATGAAACAAATGACATGTTAAGAAACAGTGATAAGGCAAGTGGTTTAAAGTTAAAAGCTATTTTAGAAGAGAAAAAGGAATTGAAAGCTAAAATTTTTGAACAACAGGATGAAATTGGTAGCTATGTTGATGTACTATCATCTGTTAAAAGAGAACTTGTTGAATCTCAAACTGAGATTCTAAATTTAAAGAAAAAGCTTTCAAAATTTTCGGTCTCCTCTCTAGTCTTTGATGAAATCCTACAGGCACAGAGGACCGATACCAAAAGTAAGGCAGGACTTGGTTTTCATCAAGTCCCACCTCCTAAGGATTATCTTCCCATGCCTGTTAGGGATAATGTTAATGACTTGATGCCTATCTTTACAAAGATAGATGTTAAACTTGTCAAACCTGCTGTTAGCATCAAGATAAATAAGCCTGAGCTAGTTAAGGCTGAAACTGTCATCACTGCATCAAAACAACCTGAAACTAGTAGGCCCAAGCAAAGTTAGGGCTAATACTAGTGAGTCTGAAACATGTAAGACTCAAAAGGTTGAGAAAGTTAAGCCTGTTAAGGCTGAGATTCATCAGACTGAGCTAATTAAGTCTGAGAATATAGTTGAGCCTAAGTTAGGAAAGGCTCTTTCTGTGCTTCCTCGTATTACTGAAGAGGAAATTGAAATTGAGGACATAACTGATCAAGAGTTTAGACCAGTAAAGAAAAATGTCAAGCCTGAAAATCATATCATTACTATCGAACGAAATGAACAGGCTATAACAAAAGGAAAAGGTAAAGCTATGGCTGAACCTCAAAAGAAGATTGTTTCTAAACCAACTATATTAAATAAATCTTCTAAAAATTCTTCTAAAGCATCTCTTGTTGAATGCTCACGTAAATGTGATTGTTCAACACATGCTTCTTTTGGTCGAGCTCATCGGTTTATTCCTCAATCTCAATCAAGTGTTGAGCATCGATCTTGCTTCTACTGCAAGAAGCAAGGTCATTTGATAAATGATTGTCCTGTGCTTGCGAAGAAACAATATGGGAAACAAGTTTCGCGAGTCTCAAAATTTAAGAATCCTTCAAAGAAGTCTATTTCAATGAAAGGCTCAAAGACTCATGTCCCAATTGTCAAAGTCAACAAAGTTGAACAAAATACTTTGCAAAACTTAAAGCTCAAAATTGTTGACTCGCAAGCATCCAAACCAAAGCAGGTTTGGAAGATTAAAGAATCTTGCAAAGATTCTACATCCGAAAATACCTCATCAGTCAAACATTCTAAAATGTTTGAAAATAAAGTTTTGACTGATGTGGTCATTGTTGATGATGTTACTGGAGTACCCAAGACTATAAAGGCTTGGGTCTCCATTTCTAACTAATTTACCTTGTTTATGGTGCCGCAGCAACCTGAATCTGTAAAGAATAGTAAATGGTATGTCGACAGCAGTTGTTCTCGGCACATGACCGGTGATGTTTCCCTTTTATCTAAGGTTCATGCTTACAATGGAGGTTATGTGGCCTTCGCTGGTGATAAAGGGGGAGTTATTTCTGGTCAGGGTATGCTTACTAATGGAATGGTGAATTTTGTAGAACAATTGCAACACAATCTTCTCAGTGTCTCTCAAGTGTGCGATAAAAAGTACACTACTGCTTTCACAAACACTGAGTGTTGTATATTGAAGCCGGGATTTGTAATCCCTGAAGAATGGTTGCTACTAAGGGCACCTCGGGAGCGAGACACATATATTCTTGACATGAGTACTGTGGAAACTACACAGCTCACATGTCTTCTATCTAAAGCTCCCGAGAAGGAATCGTTATTATGGCACAGGCGTATGGGACACTTGCACTTTCGCAAGATGAACTACCTGATCAAGAATGATCTAGTGCGAGGTGTCCCTAAGCAATCCTTTGGACTGAATGATCACTGCGTCCCTTGTCAGAAAGGAAAGCAACACAAGAAGTCTCACAGACCGAAGCTGGCCAATTCAATTGAGAAGCCCTTAGAGCTGTTTCACATAGATTTATTCGGGCCAGTCAGAAAGAAGAGTTTGGTAGGAGCTTCGTATTACCTAGTTGTGACGAATGATTATTCGCGATTTTCTTGGGTTTATTTTCTGAAGACCAAGGATGAAGTGCCTGAGATTCTCATCTATCTATTCGATAAACTGCAAAATCTTTGTGAGTTGAGAATCAAGAAGATAAGGAGTGATAACGGTACGGAGTTTAAGAACTCGATTATGGAGCTGTACTGTTTGAGCAATGGTATTGAACACCAATTCAGTGCTGCAAGGACTCCACAGCAGAATGGGGTTGTAGAACGTAAGAATAGGACTTTGATTGAGGCTGCACGTACAATGCTATCTGACTCTAAGCTTCCAATCACATTTGGGCCGAAGCTGTGAATACGGCCTGCTACGTTCTAAATCGGGTGTTAATGGTTAAGAAGAAGAACAAGACATCCTATGAATTGTTCAGCAACAAAAAGCCTAATCTATAGTTTCTTGAACCGTTCGGCTGCCTATGCACTATTATGCACACCAAGGAACGAATTGCTAAGTTTGGTGAGAAATCCTGTGAAGGTGTCTTCCTAGGATTCTCTAATAACTCACCAAACAAACATGTGTATAACTTAGTGACCAAGCGTGTGGAAGAACATTTTGAAGTCACCTTTTTCCATTACACTGACAACCCTCAAGGGAAGGGACCCGAATATTTGTTTGACTATCAAACACTATTTGATTCTTTCAATATTCCTGAGGAGAATGAAGAAGAGGATATAGTGACACTACTTCACGGGCTGGACATCACTTCTGAAACTCCACCCATCTCTGTTCCTCCACCACCTACAGCAACACCAGCAACTGCTACTTGTGAAATGCCTCCACTCGTTACTGAAAATGTTCCTGATCCTACAAATGATGAGGAACAAGTGTTAGAGGATTCTGATCAATCACCCGTATCTGAATTTGAACCATTACCTGCACCTGACCTTGAAGATTTACCTGCACTTCAACTCGAACTTGAAGCTGACTCTACAAACCTTGATTCTATCATCGTTCCGGCTGCAATTCCGAGTTCTCGGATCAATGTGTCACATCCAGTTGATGCCATTCTTGGTGATTTAAACAAAGGTGTTTTAACGAGACGACAGATTGCTGCTGTTGAACAATCTGTGTTGACGTCGTCTCCTGTTACCGACACTGATCCTGTTTGTCTTGCTTCGGAAATTGAAGAATGCTCTCTCTCACAAGTAGAACCGAAGAAGACAGCTGATGCGTTGAAGGATCCATACTGGGTTGAGGCTATGCAGGAAGAGCTTCAACAATTCAAAAAGCTGCAAGTATGGACTTTGGTCCCTTTACCCAAGGGTGTTCATCCAATTGGCACTCGTTGGGTATATCGTGTGAAGAAGGATGATCAGGGCGTGGTAATTCGCAACAAAGCACGTCTAGTGGTCCAGGGCTTCACTCAAATTGAAGGTTTGGACTACGATGAAGTATTTGCCCCGGTTGCTTGTTTGGAATCCATCCGCATTTTCCTGGCGTACGCTTCATTCAAAGGATTTCGGGTTTACCAGCTTGACGTTAAGAGTGCATTTCTGTATGGTCAAGTGGTTGAAGAAGTCTATGTCAAACAGCCGCCTGGTTTTGAAGACTCTGTTCATCCGAACTACGTCTGCAAGCTGGACAAGGCGTTGTATGGTCTTCATCAAGCTCCTAGAGCTTGGTATGAGCGGCTTGCGACTCATCTTCTGAAGAATGTTTTTGTACGAGGAACGATCGACAGTACTCTTTTCATCAAGTATGCAGGGGAGGACTTGTTATTAGTACAGGTTTATGTGGATGACATCATCTTTGGTTCTACCAAGGATGAACTGTGTCGCGACTTCGAGCGGATCATGAAGTCAGAATTTGAAATGAGTGCAATGGGGGAGCTTAACTTTTTCTTGGGCGTACAAGTCGAACAGTCTGCTAAAGGGATTTACATTCATCAGTCCAAGTACGTCAATGATATGCTTACGCGGTATAACTTAACTAACTGTAAATCCTATGGGACGCCTTTAGAGCTGAATCATCACCTTGGTCCAACGGAAGATGAAGAGGACTGTCCGGAAAAAGATTACCGATCTATGATTGGTTCTCTGATGTATCTCACTGCATCGCGTCCGGACATTGTCTTTGCAGTCTCTCTCTGTTCCAAGTATCAGGCTAAACCGAAGGTGTCTCACATGAAGGCAGTTACGCAAATCTTCGGTTATCTCAAATATAGACCAACTTTTGGTCTATGGTATTCTAATGAGAAAACCTTCGCGCTCACTACTTACTCGGACTCGGATTATGGGGGATGCAATATGGATAAGAAGTCCACTTCTGGTGGATATCAGTTTCTTGGACCACGGCTCGTATCATGGCAGTGCAAAAAGCAAACGGCTGTCTCTACCTCAACCGCAGAGGCTGAATACATTGCTGCTGCCAGTTGTTGTTCCCAGGTTCTTTGGATACAACACCAGTTGCGCGATTACGGTTTACTCTTAACTATGATTCCCATTCATATAGATAATACTGCTGCTATATGTATTACACGTAATCCTGTCCAACATTCTAAGACCAAACACATAGAAATTAGGTTTCATTTCATTCGTGATTGCTATGAGAAACACCTAATTGATCTGGTCCAAATAGATACCCTTAAGCAGAATGCCGACCTGTTCACCAAAGCCTTTTCCCATGCTCGTTTCGATGAGCTAGTCAACATGATAGGGTTACGTTTCTTTCACATTCAAAAGTAATATTTGTGACCTTATTATGTTATGTTCTTATGCTTATTGTTAAAAAAAAAAAAAAAAAAAAAAAAAAGTAAAGCAATAGCCATTCTTTGTGCTTACTAGCATTAAAGAAAAGCAATGTTGCAACATTTGCAAACGACGTTTAGTTGTGTCTTTAAACAACTAGGGAGATGATAGTACATTTGGAGACACCCCTCAAACGTCAATCTTAAGTTTTATCCTCGATATATCAGTAGGTTTATCTCGTGTATGTTATACATGTTCTTACAAACATTTGAAGGCATTCTCATACTTTTCTTAGAGTAACTAAGAAATCCTTTAATCTGTGTTTATTCTTTTGTCATGACCAACATATGATGTATGACAATGTGTCTTAATTCCTATGTATCAGCTTGCCATGCTTTTATTAACCTGAGCTTGTATATGACAACATTTGGGGATTTATGTTGTCTGTCTCCTTTGTTGTACGTCCGTACAGACCTGGTTTCAGTCAGCATACTTTCAAAATACTAAGCAAACAAAAGTCAAAGCACTTTAAAGTCTTATAAAATCAAAGACACCTCACAAGGTCGCCAAACGGTTTGACCAAGTCTGGTTTTGCTTAAACCTGAATCCAGTTAAGTCGCTTTGTTGTACGTCAGTACAGACCTGTCACCGCTGGCTTGATTCTTAAAAACGTTGAATTCAAATACTTTCTCTAACCAATCGAAGTTTTGGGCATGTCTTGATACTAGGAGTATATCTGTGTGGGATTAACATAGACATACTCACTCTCACAATAACTGCTAAAGCTTGAAGTTGAGTGTGTTACATGTTTAAGTGGACAAACAATACCGATAATCATCTTGTTACAGATTGCTTCTTAGGCTTGTTAACTTTTCTTGATAAATTTAAATTTGGACAACTATACGGATAATCGAATTAAAATTTGACATTGTCTTGCGAGTCTGTCTTTCTAATATGATCCCTAAATAGACACCTCTCAAAACGTTCTTTTATGTTATTTTATTATTATATATCTGTTTCTGTTCAATTTCTTTTCTAAGTGTCACAAATAAAAATTAAAATTTAACCCTTGATTGACTTCTGCGACACAAGGCTTGTGTCGCATATTTGTGTTGACCAACCAGCGACACAAGTCTTGTGTCGCACCCTTGTGTCGCTCAAAAGCCCCAAAAATTTTAAATCTGAAAAATCTGGGTTTCATCGTGTTCTTCATTGCGACACAAGTACTGTGTCGCAGGTTCTGCGATATGTGTTGCGACACAATCGATATGACGCTATCTTATATCGCTTCTCTGTTGTGCGACACAACCCTTGTGTCGCTGAAAATCATTAAATTGATTTAATTGCAAAACTGCGACATAACTCGTCATGTCGCAGTGTTATCTTGCGACACAAGGCTTGTGTCGCAGTACATTTTTAATTGAAAAATGTATATCTTTAAAAACATGTTTATGTCTAATGGCTTCCAAGTTTATTGTCTTTTTACAGATATAGCTCACGTCAATGCTTTCTTCTAGGAACCGAGACATAATGTCACGGCTTTCCTCGATGATGAAAAAGAATCAGCGGCGCCGTACCGCCCGATGATCGCTTTTCTTCGCCGATCCAGAATATATACTGCGATCACCGCCACCACCACCATCTATCGGGATCATGTCTCCGAATTCTGGGCTAATGCCAGTGTCAATTCGGATCTCGAGTTCACCCGGATCATCTCTCGGGTTCAAGATCGCGAGATTATTCTTTCTGAGCAGATCATTCGGGATTTCTTTCAGTTTCCTGATGACTCTGACATGCCGGTGGCTTATGCACATGTTTTTATTGCCGGGGGTATGACTCGTCTTGGTTATCCGACTATTCCTCGTGATCAATATCGCAAGGTCTATCTCACTAAGGTCTGGCGGTACTTGATGCACGTTATTATTGTCTGCCTCTCTGGCAGGAAAGTTGGCTTTGATGGAATGAGTTTATCTACCGCATCCGCCATGCTTGCTTTGGTCTACAACAAGCCCTATAACTTCTCGGGTTATATCTTTCGGATTTTGGTAGACAACGCACAGGCAGGGGAGGGACAGTGGGCTTTGTACCCACGTTTTGTCCAATTATTGATAAATCATTTGCTCCCGGGATTACCAGTGGACCCGCAACACCAATTTCGCCCAACACTGATGAATACCCGAATCTTCGTGGTTTCCGGTCAGTATGCTCGGGGCGCACCGGTTCCGCCTGATGTGCCACTTTTTGGCCATATTGTTAATGAGGCTTACGTACCTCCGGAGGATGACGAATTTGATGATCCGGCTCCTATTCATAGGCCACTTTCACCTCCGCCACAGGCACCGGTTCAAGAACCGCCTCTCCAAGCCCCTCTCCAGCAACCAACACCTCCTCAACAACAACTGTAAGTCTCTAGATCTTGGTTAGCGATAACGGATTATCTTTTAGGTATTGAGGTGCGGAATCCCTCAATACTTAAGGTTTATTGCTTATATAACTTTGCAATTAATTAACAAGCTTCGTTTTGATATTAACTAGTGTTAAACAATCAAAACCGAGCCTATTCAATAAATGCTTTTATATCTGCACAGATTTCGAGGAGAGAATAAAAAAATATTTGGTGTGTGTGTTTCTGGCACGGATTTCTAGGTCTACATAATAATGAGCAGCATTAAGATATTTATATCTGGTTCAACTCGCAGGCCATGGGCTTTGCGAGTTGACTCAACTCGCAGCCCATGGGCCTGCGAGTCCAGATGATTGCGAGCCCAAATCTCAACTCGCAGGTAAGACCTGCGAGTCCAGATATCAGCGAGCCCAGATCTCAACTCGCAGCTGAGAGCTGCGAGTCCAGATGGTTGCGAGATGAGATCTCAACTCGCAGGTCAAACCTGCGAGTTGACTTCTCAATTCGCGAATTTTGACTTTAACTTTGAAATTCGATACTTGTTCAATAACATTTAACAAATAATAATAACAAGTTAATATCATATATTTACGAGTCTAAACCAATTTATACAAGTTTGACAATAAATAAACTAGTCCTATTACAAGCTAGATCTGTTGTCACAATAATATGTCCCAACAGACTCCCCCTTGACAATAGCTCTAGCGTCGTTATCTTCAACTTTGTCCTTGGTCTTCACTTGTAAATTCTACTGCCCATATGAATCTTCATTCTAACACAAGTCTTCACCATTAATTGATAATCTCTTGCAAGATCACCCCATGCTTCAGTCGTCAGGATCCTAATTTCGTTTAACTTCAATAGGTCCTTCTTCGACAGATTCATCAGGTGTCGATGGTCATAGACTGTCAGAATTACTCTTTCTCCTCCTTCAACTTCATCATCAGCTTCAACCATGACAGCTTCACCAGTCTCAGAATCCACGTGCCAATTCAGAAGATTTCCCAGAATATTCTGTGGCATAGGTTTTAGTGGTATCTGCTGTATGCACTTGACAGCTGGATAAGTTTTCTTCCTTAATCTTCGGCCAGTTCTCTGACTTCGTTCCTTTAATTTGATCGTCTTTCCGACTCTTGGCTTAATCTTCTCAAACTTCATTGATCTACCCTCAGTCCGAATGATTCTCTCAACGTACGTTGCGTAGGGATCATTACTGGGATTTATCAGTTCTAAGCGTGCCAAGTCTCGAACTTCAAATCGAGGAAGCGAACTGAATACTTTAAGCTTCTTATCGAAATATTGAACTCCGTCAAATCTTTTGATAGCGAAAAGTTTCAAGTCAGAATCAAAATACCAGCCGATGATCCCCTTCCTTGGAGCTTTCTTTCCAGTTATATCTACTTCAGACATCCCAACCTTTTGCTTTCTCCTTTTCAGAGGTCTAAACATGGGATTATTTCTGAGTTTCTCTGGAAGGTCATCTTCTGATTCAGAACTGGTTGAGTCATCTAGACTTTCATCTAACTCAACAACCCTTTCTCCATCTTCTTCCTTGATGACCACTTTAGTTTTGGATGGGCTTACAATGTGTTCAACAACATCAGCGTCAAGATCTACACATTCGTCTGCCCCATCATTAACAATGAAAGTCCAATCTTCAGGAGGTACAAACTCTCCTTCTTCAAGGTCAAAGTCAATGTCCTCATCTAATTCATCTGGCATGTCACCTTCAGAATCTGATAAGTTCAACATTTCATGACCTATAGAAATACATACACAAATAGATTAATATCATAAGTTCTTTCATTGATTTCCCTGAATCAATCTAAGATTTTTCTTATTAATCCCTTTGTGTATTTGAAATATATTATATATACTTATTCAAATCTTTCATCGATTATGATAATCGATCTAAAATTTGAATAAGTCTTATAATATGCGAACATCATATATTATATGATCCTATAACTCTTTTATCGATCATAGTCAATCTAGAATTACTAAAGACTTATAATATACGAACATTCATAATTATAACATTTTAAACATTCAAGTTCAAACATCTTAATTACAAAATGATTCAAAGTTACAATGTATTAATAATTACAATCAGTCTATATTAATACAAGTGTCACCTTCTTCAGCTCCACCCTTCGCAGCACCAGCTCCACTACCACTTGCTTCAGCAGACTCCCCCTGAAATGTAGTCTGCTGACCAGTCGTTGAAGGACCGGCCAGCTCACTATCTTTTCCAGCTGCGGGATCATCGTCTTCATCATTCTTATTCTTCTTCGCCAGCTCATCTTCCTTGCAGGACTCTTGATATATCAATACCTCCCCTTGAGATGGCTTGTCCTTCAGAAGGCTGATGACCAGGCGATCAAGTCTATCAATTTGCCTCTGCTTGTCAGCTACATCATCTATCAGATTGTTATTCGTCTTGATGAGCAGTGAGTAGGCATCATTCTGATTAGTCATGTTATCAGACATAGACAGCATTTGAGAAATCAAGAATTTGACGGTTTCTTCCAACTCTCGAACTCTGGACTCTAAGCTATTAATATGATCAGAATCAGTCGCAGAGGAGGTGGATGGAGCAGCAGTAGTGGTGGTTGGTGGCGTGGGAGCGGGCGGTTGCATTTTCTTCGCTATCTCGGTAGCGACATCGGTTAATAGACGCGCTGCGACCCTGCTAGATTTGGTGGTTGGGTGCGAAGACGGGCGAACCAAAGCAGCAATCATTTCAGCCTCTGAGGGCGTAGAACTTGATTGTAGATGAGCTGCAGAGGTTGAAGCTGTTTGTCTGAGCAGCTTGCGAGGTCGAGTAATTAGCACCTCCTCCTCTTCATCTTCATCCTCATCTTCTTCGACAAGAACAAAATCAGGATCCTGATCAACGGCTTTTCTTTTTAACTTCAATGCCGGATCCATAATCAATTTTGATCCTTGACGAATCATCCCTTCAGGGATACCGGAGACAAACCCTGGTGGTCCAGTCTCATCATCATCATCATCAGCATCAGACCCAGATTCAGAAGCAGAAGCAGCTTCTCCATCACTGCCCGATGGCCCAACAGCATCTGGTGCCTCAGTGGTGGGTTCTGCAACCCTTGGTGCTTCAGCAACATACTGATCCACATCTTGCATGATGGGATCATTGGCATCATCAATATCAGCCAGTACTTGTTGCACCACTTCGGCTGCAACATCAGCATTAACTTGTGGCTCTTGCTGATTTGCCTGATTTAGAACCTCCTCGATCAGTTCTTGTGGCTCAGGAGCACCCTCTGCCACATCAACATCCAGCCAACCATGATTTGGTGGCGTCACATAATCTGGATTAAGCAAAAACCCAAACAACTCTGTCAGCTGTGGTTGCATCTCGATCAGTTCTTGTGCCCGTAACCCAATGGTATCAACCTTCAGATCCGCTTGAAAAACCGGCAGATCAGGGATAGAGGCCCTAATAATCAGCATGCAAAATCGAGGATAAATCATAAACTGCGATCTAACTCCCCCCAAAATTTGGCGTACAATCTCCCCAAAGATGTAATCTGAAAAGCTGTATGGTTTGTTATAAACCAGTGACAGTAAAGCAGATAGGAGAGAAGAGCTCAACTCATCGTATCCTCCCTTCTTCGGTCCAAAGATAGTTACAAGGACATGCCATAAAAACCTCCACTCACCAAAAACGAGCGCCTTCAAGAACTGACGCCCTCTCTTGGGTCCAACATACCCCATACGTCCTAGAGCTCCCTCAATAAAATCCGAAGAAAACTCTGTCGGTCCATCTTCCTGCTCTACAGTGCCTAACTGTAATATGTTTCGCAGATCTGAGGCAGAGAAGATAACCGGGTGGTCATTAATCCTTGTCTGGATGACCGGAGGATTCACAGATGTGTCATATACTATATTAGCCCAGAACTGGGTAAGTATATCATGTGAAAGAGCAGGTGACTCTGTAATGGCGTACTGTATCCTTGATCGACTCAGAAAAGTAAGAATCCGAGCGACCCTGGATGCACCTCGTGCATTGACATCCAAATCAACAAGCACGTTGTGATGAGCAACAAATAGTCGAGCCATATCTCAATAGATTCACAATCCAAAAATGTATAAAAGCAATAAGGTCAAACGTTCGATGCCAAAACGAAATTTCGAAAATAATAATGAAATAGTGTTTCGGCTCGCAACTGTCAACTCGCAAATGTGTTTGGATTCGCAAGTGAGTTTGAAGTCTGAACTCGCAGCCCTTTTTATACCCATTGAATCTCGGCTCGCAGAACTCAACTCGCAGAGTTGAGTTCAGCTCGCAGCCCCATTCAATTCGCAACACTATTCTCAGTTCGCAATTTTTGTCCAAAAATTACATTTTAATTACAAAACGTCAATTTTTAAGTCCAAATTGCGTACAAGTCTAAAATCTGAGGATCTTTCACTTGTTTTTCTTATGGAATAGCGAACAAGTCTAAAATAAAATATTTTTCACTTGTCATTCTTAGAAAAATGCGCACAAGTCTAAAATAAGGTATTTTTCACTTGTGAGACTTAGGAAATCGTGCACAAGTCTAAAATCTGAGGATCTTTCACTTGTGATGCAATAATACGAACAATAGAAACATAAGAAAAATAAAATAAAGAGAAATAAGATAAAATGAAATAAATAAAAGTTCAATGATTCATAATAAACATTGGTATCAAGTACCCTTGTATTAATGAAACACTTTGACTAAAATAAAATTACAATAAAATAAAGTAAAATAGATCCTAATCGAGGGCATTAAGAAATTATCGACAGTGGGATCATATTAGAAAGAAACAGCTGAACCAAATGATGAGTAAAAAATCTAAGAAGATTGTTAGTATGCAAACCTTATGAAATTCACAATAAGTTACATAAGAACTCACAACTTAACCATTTATCAACTTACATTTATAAGAGTATAACTTGGTTACCTATTTCCACAAAATATAATATTCATGTCAAAATGAAGTGATTTAAATATCATAGACAGTTCAAGATGATTACTGGTATTATAATCCATATAAACAAAGTCTATACTGATTTCCGAGCAAACCTTTTATTGTTTGTATGTGTATTACCAAATGTGATTCAAAAATGACATACTGAGAAATTTAGTAAAACACATAACACTGTATCTTTCACTTTGCAAGATAGAGGTCACTAAATGATGTTCTTTTCGAAACATATGACATACCCTTGAGTAAATGTGACAAATATCAAACTCGTTTTGTAGATACTAGTGGTTCTAGTTCTGTACTTAGTACAACAGAAGATCCCTTAGTATAGACAAACCAAGCTTGAAACTATTGGTAAAACTAAAGGAGTCAGGTCTGTACTTAGTACAATAGAGACACCAGTAATTTCACTAACAGCCATAATTCTTATTATTTGTCTTGACATATTTTCATAGATTTTTGATAACAGTGTATGGTCAGACTATCTTTCATCAATTAAGACTTATGTCATACGTCATATAGTAAATCACACGAGATAACACACAGAAGATTTATAGCTTATTATATGCTCAGAAATCAAAGCAGACATTGCCTACCAGTACATCATATAATGAAGCTATCTAGATCTAAAGTTTTTCAAGTAGATTATATCGTGTGGAGAGAGGAGTATACTAAAATAAAGATAAGTGAAGGCCTGGTTTTAAAGATGTAAAGTTCATGTAACAAATTTGAATCTACTAACACATCTAACTTAAGACTTTTACCTACATTTATTAAGCCGATTCCTCTAATTTACTATCATTTCCCAGTTGATAAAGACTTAACCTTTATCGGAGGCGATTCCCCAACGGTAACAAGCAAATGAATGCCATACGCCTTACCCCTTTTCTCCTTTTTTTTATTTTTTAAAAATGGCATAAACTAATAAATAAGACCAGCTAATTATTACAAAATAACTCTATGGAAGACTAATCCTCTGGATTTCTCATTCCATTTAGTTGCACCAATTTCTCGAATCGAGCTCTGTCGAACGCTTTGGTGTATAAGTCTGCTAAATTATCCACAGATGGAACCTTAGCTAACTTTATCAGGTTTTTCTCAGCACAGTCTCTAATAAAGTGATGTCGAATATCAATATGTTTAGTTTTACTGTGCTTGACTGGATTATTGGTTATTGAGATCGTTGATTCATTATCAATCATCATAGGCGTATTTGTTATATTCAGCCCATAATCAAGCAATTGCTGTTGTATCCACAGAACTTGGGAACAACAGCTGCCAGCTGCAACATACTCAGCTTCACATGTAGAAATGGCTACTGAGGTTTGCTTCTTGCATTGCCAAGAGACCAGTCTACCTCCTAGGAATTGACATCCACCGGTTGTAGACTTTCTATTCTGATTGCATCCTCCGTAATCAGAATCAGTGTAAGCCACAAAATCTAAGTCTCCATCAGTCGGATACCAAAGTCCCAGCTTCGGTTTCCCTTTGAGGTAACGAAGAATCCGTTTTACTGCTTGCATGTGAGATTCTTTAGGAGTAGCTTGATATCTTGCGCAGACACATACTGCAAACATTATATCAGGCCTTGATGCTGTAAGATACATTAGTGATCCAATCATGGCCCTGTAAAGAGTAGGATCCACGTCTCTATCACTCGATGTATCTGGACCAATACCATGGGCTTCCGGAATAGGAGTATGAAAAATTCTTGATTCTTCCATCTTGAATCGTTCTAGAAGCTCATTAGTATACTTAGTCTGATGAATGAAATATCCATCTTTCTTTTGATCGACTTGCAATCCTAAGAAAAATGTCAATTCACCCATTGCTGACATCTCAAACTTGTTCTTCATAACCTTTTCAAATTCACTACACATCCTTTCGTCAGATGACCCAAAGATGATATCGTCAACATATACTTGAACAAGTAGAAAGTCTCTTCTTTTCCATTTCACAAAGAGTGTACTGTCAATTCTTCCTCTTGTGAATCCATTCTCAAGAAGATAAGTGGACAGTGTCTCATACCACGCTCTCGGAGCTTGATGTAATCCATATAGAGCCTTATCGAGACGATATACTCTATCTGGATACTTTGGATCAGTAAATCCCGGTGGTTGAGAAACATACACCGTTTCTTTGACTTTGCCATACAAGAAGGCACTTTTAACATCCAGCTGAAATACTTTTATTTTCTTTGAGGCTGCAAATGCTAAAAATAACCTAATTGCTTCAAGCCTAGCCACAGGCGCAAACACTTCATTGTAATCAATCCCCTCTTGTTGATTAAAACCTTGGACAACTAGACGAGCTTTATTGCGAATTACGATTCCTCGATCGTCTTTCTTGCACTTAAATACCCATCTAGTTCCAATTGGATATTCCCCAACAGGTAGGTCAACCAACTCCCAAACTTGCAATTTTGTGAACTGAGACAGTTCTTCCTGCATTGCCTCGACCCACGAATTTTCCTTCAAAGCTATCTGAACATTCTTAGGTTCAATTTGTGAGATAAAGCATGAATATAGACATAGATTTGAAATCCCTGTCTCGTTCATTTCAGCATACAAGCTTGAATGAGTGGATGTACTAGCTTTAGATTGATTTCGAGTCAGAACAGGAGAATTTGGATTACCGATGATATTATCAATTGGATGAATCCTATTAATTCTTGTTGAAGTAACAGGTTCAACTGGAATATCATCCTGTAAGTTGGCACCAATTTCCTCCAAGGGTGGTATACCATCATTAGTAGTTGATATCCTTAATTGTCTTAGAGGAGTAAGAACATCATCCATAACCCTTTGAGAAGCAATTTCAGGATCTTCACTCTCTTGAGGTATATCATCTTGAGGTAGTTGTGACTCGATAGGGGGGACAACATCAGTATCGACAATATTCCTAGCATCAGACGTTTGAGCACTCGATGTTGGAGAAGGAGTGGGATCCTCATCTCCCGACAATAAATGCTCAGGAATGTCTGAGTTACGGACATAGTCACTGATAGGGACTTTAAATGACTTGAAAAGATCTGAATAGTCAAACTGCCAATCCAATCCCTTATGTGAGTCATGTGTATAGCTCGTAACTTCGATGTTATAAACTATTTCAACACGTCCCGAATTTTTATTGAAGGCCCTTTTGTTTGGTGAGTTAGGCATGTAACCTAGGAAGTATCCTTCGTCAGCCTTCTCACCAAATTTAGGTTGGTGACTTGTTTTCAACAACGTACATGAAACTCCAAAGGGTTCAAACCCTTTTAAGTTCGGTTTCTTTTTGTTCAAAAGCTCATAACATGTCTTGTTCTGCTTTTTCACCGTAAGAACCCGATTGAGAACATGACATGCTGTATTCACTGCTTCTGCCCAAAATATGACCGGAAGCCTTGAATCTGCAAGCATTGTTCTCGCTGCTTCAATTAGAGTTCTATTCTTCCTTTCAGCAACACCATTTTGTTGAGGTTCATGTGGTGCACTGAATTGATGTTGAATGCCTTTGCTTAAGCAATATACATTCAATGTAGAATTCTTGAACTCGGTCCCATTGTCACTACGAATTCTCTTAACTCTTTTTCTATAGATGTTCTCTATTAGATCTAGAAACTCCATAAGAATGCCCGGAGTTTCATCCTTAGATCCCAAAAAGAATACCCAAGAGAATCTAGAGAAATCGTCTGTGACAACCAGACAGTACCATTTGCCACCTATGCTTCTCTTGCTTATTGGGCCAAAGAGATCCATATGTAGCAACTCAAAAGGCGAGGAAATAGAGTTTACATTTTTAGACTTGTGTGGTTTCTTATGCTGTTTTCCTTTCAAGCAGGATATACACTTGTCTTCAAATGCAAAACTCTTCGGTGGTACACCCAGAACTAACCCATGTTTGGTTATATAGTTCATTTTTCGAAAGTTTAAGTGTGCCATTTTCCTATGCCATAGGAGAGAGTCTGATTCTGAAGCCTTGGATAACAGACAAGTAGACACCATTGAAGTAATAGGAGCATTCATGTTGATAGCATAAATGTCCTTCTTCCTTGGAGCTTTCATCAGTATCCATTTATCGGGAATGACAAAACCCGGCTTCAGGATCAAGGCCTCTTTCTCAGTGAAGAGAACAGGATGACCTTTATCACAGACTTGGGAAACACTCACTAGGTTGTGCGTTAGTTCTTCAACATAATTCACATCCTCTAGAGTCAAAGTTCCATTAGAAACAGTTCCTTTCCCAGTAATTACTCCTCCTTTATCACCGGCGAAGTGCACTCCTTGTCTCAGTCCACCACTGAAGTCTGTCAGTAGACTTCTGGTTCCTGTCATGTGCCTAGAGCATCCACTGTCAACATACCACCAATTATCATTGTTCCCAGTCTGCTCCTGCACATACAAGTTATAAACAATCAGTTATCAAGAGGGACCCAAGCCATTACGGTCTTGGTTTGTCCCTTATCATCGACAAACTGTAGCTCTTTAAAGTAACCATCCTTCCCATTAGGAGCTTTGGTCACTTTTGAAGGAGCATCAGCTTGCTGATGATTAGTGGTCCTGGGTCTATGAGTTGACTGACTTCCAACTCTCCCCGATACATAACCCTGGAATTTCTGCCCTTGGTTACGATTATTATAGGACCCTTGGTTAACTCCTTGTGAACGAGATGTAGATCCAATCTCAAAGTGACTTTGGTTCCTTCTCGGAGTCATAAACCTCGACGGCACCTGATCCTTAGCAGAGTTTTCATGCCGTTTAGGTTTTGGTGGCGAGACACTGTGAGACGCATCTCTTTTCAGAGCAGTCACAGGTTTAATACCAATACCAGGTCTGGTACCTAACCTGTCTGTGCTAGAGATATTTTTAGACTTATCACTGGCCTCGCGCTTAGGAGCAGCTTCATTCTTCTTATTGGGACAACAAGAAGAGACATGTCCTCGTTGATGACATTTGAAGCATGACATCTGCTTTCGTGACTTAGCAGTCTTAGCAGACTCCTTCTTTATCTGATCAAAAGACACTGAAGGTAACTCCTTATGTTTCTTAATGACTTCATTATTTCCATCAGTACTTCCAATCATCCCACTTGATACGAATTGTACTTTAGTGAGAGATTTGACTGTACTCTTGGTTAAAGATGAATCATTGACAGTCTCCTTTTGGATCTCAGATGCAATAGACTGTTGATTTTCCAAATCCTCAGTCTCAGGATTAACGTCTGTCATTTCTAAGTCAACAGAAGTGGAAGCAGTGTAATTGGCATTAAAAGGCGGAGGGACATCTGAGTATCCTAGGCCAGTAACATCCTTTACACTACGTTGAGAGCCAATTATTCTATTTAAGGTCAAAGAAGAAGTTCTATAACCTTCAAATTTTCTATTCAGCTCTACCAGTTTCATATTTGACTCTGATAACTCCTTATCCCTAATAGCTATATTTCTATTAAGCTCATTAAGGTTTAGATATAACCCGTCTATTTTAATGCATTGTTCATTTATAATGTCAGTCAGACTGGTCTTATCTAGAGTATCACTCTTAATCTTCTCGTTCAGTGCTAATTTATCTTCACCTAACCGACGAACATCAGACTTAGCTAAGTCTAATTCTGAGGTCAAGGTTTTGTTAGATTCTGCAAAGACACTAACCTGTGTTTGAAGATCAGTAACTAAATAGCATACATCGGTGAGAGTAAGGAGATCTAGACATACCTTTTTCTTTTCGGATTGAATATCAGCCATATATGCCACAAAATCATTGGGACTCATTTCTTCTGTCGAGTTGATGTAGAGAACATCTTCCTCGATCCCCTTAACTTCAGTGTGTGGCACATTAGCTTGAAGTTCTTCAGTAGTTGGCATGTAGGAAGTGGATTCAATTTGTTTCTCTTGATCGTCAATCTCAGCCATGAGAGCTTGCTCTGATGGTGTAGACCAATCATAAGATCCATCTATTTGCTGAACCACTAAGACTTTGGAAGTTAGATTACTTCCCGAATCTTGTTTTGAAGATCCAGCATCAAGCTTTGGTCTTTGGCATTCCCTGGCAAAGTGTCCGTAACCTTGACAATTATAACACTTGACCTTGGACTTGTCAAAACCTGGTCGATTTCCAACTACTCTCTTACCCGTACGCTTTAGGAAATTCTTTACTCTCCTTGACACCATAGCCAATTGCCACTGGAGGTCCATTTCCTCTAAGTCGTCAGGATCAACCTGATCATAATCTTCATCAAATTGTGCTGGATCGTTTATCTTCCCTTGAATATAGTTTTCATAAGAAGCAACGAACGATGCCAACACAGAAAGTTGTTGTTCGGCTGATTTCACACTCATCGGCATCTTATGATGCCCTTGAGTGCATTTATCTGAGGTGGTGTTCCTGTTTCGTTTATCACCGTTATCCGAAGCAATGAAACAGAGATCCTCAGTCAATTTTTCTCCAATCTCATCAATTTCACCTGCAAACAAAGCCGTGGTCAAATTGGATGAGGAATTAGAGATACTAGTCTTTCCATGGTACAGACCAGGATTCTGTAGATGATCAGAATCCGTATCTCTCGTTTTCTTAGAGAAGTCATAACCCCTTAGTTTATCAATCGCTTTCTCTAGGGTCATGGTTGCATATCTTTCATCATTATCTTTCAGCATGATACCGTACATCTCCCATTTACAAGGTAAACCCTCAATAAACTTGTCGGTTTTCTCCTTGTCATTATAAAAGATAGCATGGTCGTCAAGCTCACTTAATAGATGATAGAAACGGGTGGTGTAAGCCTCAAGATCTTCTTCTCTAAAAGCCTTAAATACCATAAACTGCTTTTTTAGAAGATTACATTTACCAGCTTTCACCTGAGGGCTCCCCTCACATCTCTTTTCTAGAGCGTCCCACAGCTCTTTAGCTGTGTGAAAGGACTTCAACTGATGGTTGATCTCCTTAGGAAGGCTCATCTTAATTGAAGAATGTGCTTTATTATCGATGGTGAATTCTTTCTTCTGATGGTCATTCATTCGATCATAAGTCACAATCACTGTTGCGTTCCCTACCTCAGCTGTAGGTGCAACATATCCGTTTTTAATACACAGCCAGATAGTTATGTCATGGAATCTACAGTAGCTTTCGAACCTGTCTTTCCACCCATAATAGTCCTCAAGTCTGAGTAGCTTCGGTGGAACATTAGATTTGCCAACCTCGTGTTCCATCTCGATCATTCGGCTCAAATCAGACATTTTAAAATCAAAAATTAAGTTATCTTGCGTATTCAGAAATCTCAACTCGCAACTAAACTCAATTCGCAGAAATCTCAGCTCGCAGAGAATCTCAGCTCGCAGAGAATCTCAGCTCGCAGAAACTCAACTCGGTTCGCAGCTGATTCTCAACTCGCAAAGGAACTCAGTTCGCAGGGGAACTCGGTTCGCAGGAATCTCAGTTCGCAAAGGAACTCAGTTCGCAATGGAACTCGGTTCGCAGAAACTCAATTCGCAAAGGAACTCAGTTCGCAATGGAACTCGGTTCGCAGAAACTCAACTCGCACAAACCCTAATCTCAACTCGCAGATAACAGTAACCCTAATCTCAACTCGCAAAACGGCGCCTCGAAATCTGGGAACTGAAACTTTTTGGTATTTTACGAATAAATCCGTAGATTTCGTTCGAAAAACGACCCTAAAGATGTTATATAACCAAAAACCTTGTAACCACAATGTTTCTAAGCCCGAAAGCTCTGATACCAATTGTAAGTCTCTAGATCTTGGTTAGCGATAACGGATTATCTTTTAGGTATTGAGGTGCGGAATCCCTCAATACTTAAGGTTTATTGCTTATATAACTTTGCAATTAATTAACAAGCTTCGTTTTGATATTAACTAGTGTTAAACAATCAAAACCGAGCCTATTCAATAAATGCTTTTATATCTGCACAGATTTCGAGGAGAGAATAAAAAAATATTTGGTGTGTGTGTTTCTGGCACGGATTTCTAGGTCTACATAATAATGAGCAGCATTAAGATATTTATATCTGGTTCAACTCGCAGGCCATGGGCTTTGCGAGTTGACTCAACTCGCAGCCCATGGGCCTGCGAGTCCAGATGATTGCGAGCCCAAATCTCAACTCGCAGGTAAGACCTGCGAGTCCAGATATCAGCGAGCCCAGATCTCAACTCGCAGCTGAGAGCTGCGAGTCCAGATGGTTGCGAGATGAGATCTCAACTCGCAGGTCAAACCTGCGAGTTGACTTCTCAATTCGCGAATTTTGACTTTAACTTTGAAATTCGATACTTGTTCAATAACATTTAACAAATAATAATAACAAGTTAATATCATATATTTACGAGTCTAAACCAATTTATACAAGTTTGACAATAAATACACTAGTCCTATTACAAGCTAGATCTGTTGTCACAATAATATGTCCCAACAACAACAACACGCTATCAATCCCGATCCTCAATTTGATGATATCATGAGGGATATTGATGAGATATGCCCCTCTCCTCCTTAGTCGACGGGCAAAAGGCCTCGTGAGGACGTGACTTATTTTGTTTCTGAGGACCTGCCCACTACAAGTCGTCCTCGTACTTCTTCAACTGCAGGGCCTTCAGCGTTGCAGACTCCAGTGCAACCTCATCCGGATATTCTCAAGCAACTTTTGGAACGGATCGAGGCAATGCAGAAGACTGTGGATGACCAAGCTTCTATCATTCAGTCTCAAGCTGCACTAATAGAGACTCAAACCTCCAGGATTTCTAATTTAGAGGTTAAGTTTAGGGAGTTTGAGACCCGGTCACTTGGTCCGGGGGAGTCTGTTCCCTCTGGTCCATCAATAGAACTAAGTGGACCGGGGTCTGAGTCTGTAAATGAAGATGTACATATAAACATAGTAATGAAATGCCCACTTTAGAGTATTTTCCTATGCATCACACACCAGGCCAGCCGAGACCTTTGGCTATTGATTACTCATGTGCAGATCTTTCATTCATTCAACGTATGATAAACGAAGTCAATTCTGATTCTGAGAATGAAGATTTTGAGGAAGACGATGATGTTAAGGTTGAGGAGGAAGGACTAAATGATGATGAGTTTTATGATGATGCTCCAATTATTGAGACTGATTCTTCTGAAGATGAAACTGAAGAAGAAACTGAAGAAGCATCTGAGGCACAAGATGAAGGAACGTTAGAGACTCAGGCTCCAAAAAATGAAACTATTGAAACAAGAGTTGAGAGAATTACTAAATGGTGGCCTCATGGTAAGACTGGAATTCAGGTACCCGTAACTTGTAAATCATACAAGGTTAGTGGGGCATATACGGGGTTGATAAAGAGTTGGAAGGTATCCAATGGTGTAATCATGATCAAGAGACTAGATGGTGTCCAGTATTTCAAAAGATCATTCACCAAGCTGAGCACACTGCCAAAAGGAGAAGTTAATCGTCTTGCTCAGCTCTCTTTGATTAATCCGTCTAGAGATGACCGCGCAAATTTTATCCAAACCACTCTACAGCGAGAGATACGTACAAAGAAATATAACTTCATCAAACCTATTTTGGGAACTAGGTATATCTATAAGAAAAGGATAGACCGAGTGACCAAATAGCCGATATGCAGAATGCGTTATCCTCCGGCTAATTGTTTGAAGATTATTCCTCTGGAAATGGTTCCCATTGATTTTTTGAGAAGATTTCATTACTGGGAACTTGATGCTCACACCGGTGAAGCGGTTTTGGTTTTTGTTCCTGATACAGAGCAACCAGAGAGGAACTTGCAGTACGGTTTGAAAAAAGCTCAGTTTAGAGTGTTTGATCCTATGAGCTTGATAAATATGTCATCAAAAGACTTGAGGAAACTATTTGATAATCCGATTCGGTTCAATGAAAGGAATGCTGTGAATAAGAAGATCGCATTTCAATTTCAGAGGATTGTCAATGTTTGTGTAACACATGGAATACACGCTGGCGGTGTATGTAATTGACTTAGTTAGAATTTACATTTTCTGTGTTATGCGACACAAGGCCTGTGTCGTATTAGTTGTAGTTGCGACACAAGGATTATGTCGCAATAGTGATCTCTGCGACACAAGGCTTGTGTCGCATAAGTCGGCCAATTTGTTTAGTATAAATACCCGAATTATAGGTTTTTAAAAGAGACTTTTTCACACACTTATTCTCTGCAATTTTAGCTGCTGTAATCCTTTTTAGAGAGAGAAATATAAAGTTTTATTATTGCATTGTTCTACATTGTTTAAGCTTTATATTCTTGTGATTATCTCCACCCTACGATTTGATTAAAAGATCAACAATGGGATCTACATATACAAAACTATTACTATAACAAGGAAATAAATCATAAAAATTAGTTTTTCAAGTCAAAAATTCTTGAAACTTTTCTAGTATTACTTTAAACAGAATATAACACCCCACACCATAAAATACATTATTTGGGTACTTTTTGGTATTTATTTTGATTTATGTGTTTGTAATCATAGCTCCAAACAACTTGTATTTTTTACACATGTCTAGTTTTTGATAGAAACTGATGTTGTAAAAGGTTCGTAATTTTTCATGATCATTTGCTATATATTATGAATTTACATCATATATTAGACTTAAAAAATAATAAATAAATTATAAATCTAAAAATTCTCAAATTTTTACAAAATATTTATAAAAAATATATGCTATGTGGATCAAGTTTGATAAATTTTGGGTTTTGTATTCATGTATTTCCATTATTTTTGTTTACAAATCAACTAGTAATGTTAAAAAAATTCAAATACAAATCAAACTTAAAACTGACACTTATGATTTAATTGGCTAGCCAAGAAAATCTAACAAACTAAATTAGACGAGAGCCTAACTAGAACCTTCTTGTTCGTAGGACTTGGATAGGAGTCGTACTCGATTAGCATGCACAATACATCCAATCACAAACACTCACACTTAATCGTGAGTATTCACAGCCCCTCTTTTACTATTTTTATTAAAATTTTTGTGGTGAAAAGCAAGTTATCTTGTTGCAAATACTTATCTTGAATATGTACATTTGCTATTTATACGCTCATGTTGTATGCATGTGACTCTATTATATCTTAAGTCCCCGGTTTCTTTTACACAACCCATTAACTCATTATTGACCCGATGGATGTTATGGATAGTACTATTTGGAGGGTAGCCACCTCTCTACTCAAGTTGTATAACTATCGCTCTTAAATGAGTCTCGTTCTTAAATGAACCTCAATTTGTGTATAAAGAACTTATTTTTACGTAGCAACGTAAATTTCAAACATGGTTTCGATAACTTTTAAATGGTTTTCATTTAAACCTGTGAATTCACCAACTATATTTTATAGTTGACCCCTCATTTTACATGCTTTTCATGAAACTATCAGTAACTGTGGATTGAAACCACTTTTATCTTTAATAATGTTGTTGTCGTGATACCAACTTTTGTTTATATTTTTGGATGTATTCAATGTATGATTCTGTATTTCGTGTTGTAAACGTATGTAAACACTATGTAATCTCTTGTAGTAGCATGTTGTGGACGGTGAAATTTTTATACCTTATGTTATGAAACCATTGTGGTGTTACATCTCATGTTTCCGCTTTAGCGGGGTGTGACATCATGAGTGATAGATACTCTGGTAAGTTCTAAGTTACAATAGAAGAGTTACTGCTTACAAATGTAGTGACTAGAATAGACATCATAAATATTAAGTATTGAGGTGTTCGTTGTTTAGTATGAGCAAAGAACCACTAATGCTAAGTCTATTCGATAGTCACTACTAACATATGTAGCGACTGATAAAAACTTGGTTTATTTTGTCATCTATTAATATTTTTTAATTAACATTCATCGTGATGAATGATAACTAACATTCACAGTGATGAATATGAACGGGCGGCCCAGATTAGCTTCCCTATTCCACAAGATTACCATTTCCCTCTGGATCATCCCTATATATATGTATATATATATATATATACAAAAAGAAAGAAAAAAAGAAAGAAAACCCCTTTGGTACTAATGTCACCATTAATATCATGGATCCTACATAACGCAAATAAGAAGCTTTTAACAACTGAAAGAATGATATAGCTTTTTACCGGTGTAAACAAAATTTCCTTCCAAGCTATGTTTGGAGTGCCTAGTTGTCGAACAGGATAAATGCCAATCACACTGAAACTAGACAGATCTTCTCTCAATGATGTATAGTCCTTTGGATATATTTGCCTAGCATCCACTGCCTCTAAATACTAAAACTCATTTAGTACACTGTATACTAAGACCTCTCCATATAGTTGTTTTCTCGTCCGTTCTCAATCCTTGTTGGCACTTGTTGGTGCATGTTTTGTGACAACAGCTTCTAGTTTGTAATAGTTAGGTTTGGAAGTCATTTTGTTAATCGTTGTAATCGTTAACTTAAGTTTTGTATGTGTATTTTGTAGGTTCGTACGAACTTAGAAGTTCGTACGAACTTAGAATAGGTACGAACTTAGAAAGTGCCTAAGTTCGTATGAACTTAGTTGCCGATATATACACATGTCCGAATATTTCAGAAGGAGAGGTTTTTGAGAGTTAGGTTCGGAGTTGTAAGTTCGAATATACTGTGTAAGTTCGAATATTCAATAAAAGTGATATTAACCCATTTGTATTACTCGTTTGTTATCGTTTATGTTTATGTGAGGATTCCGCACTCGTATAAATAAGTTTACCCCGTAGATCCGAGCCCTAAGGGGACTTACAAGTGGTATCAGAGCCTTCGAATTCGTTCGTGTTGGTTCGGGGTAAAGAAACCTTAAAGAAACGAGAGAATACAATCGATTTTGGGGTTAGAAACTTAGTTTTTGACGTCCAAAGGTGTTATAGATCACTTTATACGGAGCTGTTTCGAATTTGTAGGTTGAAACGTTCAGATCTGAGTTTTTCAACAGCAGATCGTACGAACTTAGAAAGCATCATACGAACTTACCCAAAATATCATTCGAACTTACAACTGTAAGTGAGCTGTAAGTTCGTATGAACTTACATTTCGAACTTACTAAGTTCGTACAGACCTGCAAGTTCGAAAATTCCTAACTTCGTATGAACTTAACCTTCTTAAGTTCGAAAAAAAAAAATTGAATTTAGGCTTACCATTGTTTAACTTTGGCGGGAAATTTCCGAAAATTTTTGTTTCACCAAAATTTGAATTTAGGCTTACCATTGTTTTACTTTGGTTTGAGAAAATTTGAATTTTACTCGGAAAATTTTCGAGAAATTTTGGAGGGAAATTTGTGTTTTGAGTGAACTTGACGTTAGTTGATTTTCTACTACAAACTTACCTCAAATGGATCATGAAGTGGGTAAAGCTACTTCACTGCTAAAGCTTCTAGCTGAAGATTACTTCGGGTGGAAAGATAGATTTGAATCATTTGTAAAATTTAATGACATCAAGATGTGGATCTGTATCAGTGAAGGGTATGATACACCTTCCTATGAATTCGAAGGGAAGCGTAGGCTTTATTCGTACGAAAGAATGAAGGAGGCAGACAAAAGGATGTGTGAAGCAGAGAACAAGGCGTTGTCTACTATCATCAAGTGTCTTCCTCATGAAATTAAACATACCTTCACACGTTGCCACTTTTCTAGAGAGCTCTGGGTAGCTTTAGAGAAAAGATTCGATGGTAGTGAACAGATCAAAGAGAGTAGAGCTGACTCATATCAAGGGACGTCTACTAGTGATCAATACTCAGGGAATAGTACACATTCCAGAGCCTTGGTTACTGAAACACATGACGGTTCATATGATTGGAGTACACATGTTGAAGAGCCTCATGAATTCGTGACCACAATTGATGAGGCAGATCAAAAGGATGCTAGTGAGAAGAAGACTGAAAGAGAGTTACATGCTTCAGAACCAGAGTTATAAGGCTGGAGTCTACTGATACTATAAGTACAAAGGACTTCATTGCTTATATAGCCAACACGGATGATGAGAAGCATAAGGTTATTCTAAACTTAAACTCTGTAGTTAATGCTTGTGCTTTATGTACTAACTTTGCAGAGCAGACTGAGAATTTAATTGAATCATCTAATATGATGAGGGCTCGGCTAAATGCTTTAAAAGAAGAAAACGCAACTTTAAAACTGAGAAACTCTGAGTTAGTTAATAAAGCTAAATCTGATAAAGGGGATTTAAAGGTTTTAAAAGACAAAGTGAACGAGCAGAGTCAAATATATGACTTAGCTCGTGAGCAGGTTTTAGATTTAACTAAACAGTCTTCAGATAAAGAAAAAGAACTAGCAGACACTAAGGTTAGGATTGCAGATCTTATTAGAAAACTAGAACTAAGAAGATTTTCAATCGAAACTTTAGATAATCTACTAAGTGTTCAGAAACAACCCAATGATTACTACCAATCGGCCTTATTTTACATTTAGACGATGTATGCTATGTACCTAGTTTGACTAGGAATATTATTTCAGTTGCCTGTATTAAACAATGCGGTTTTAGAATTCGCGATATGGGCAAAGTATTTCATATTTATAACAATCAAATGTTTTATCTTGAGGTCCTACCTTTTAATAAAATTTATGAAGTAAATCTTGATTGTTCAATAAATAATAGTACTATATATTATGCAAACACTAAAGTACTTAGATCATATCTAAATGAAACCTATCTATGGCATTGTCATCTTGGAAATATAAACAAGAAACGCATATCCCAACTTCAAAAGAGTGGTGTTTTGAAGGCAAATGATAAAGACTCATTTGATATATGCGAATGTTGCTTACTTGGCAAGATTAAAGAAGTCACCCTTTACTAGTAGTAGTGAAAGGGCAAAGGATTTGTTAGGAGTAATACATACTGATGTATGTGGTCCTTTCAAACCTACAAATAAATATGTTGAAAGATACTTCATCACCTTCACTGATGACTATAGTCGTTATGGTTATGTGCTCTTAATGAAACATAAGCATGAAGCATTTGAAATGTTCAAACTGTTTCAAAGGGAAGTTGAGAATCAACTCAACAAGACCATTAAAACCCTTCTTCTGATCGAGGAGACGAATACCTTAGCCAAGAGTTCTTGACACATCTTAGGAGTTGTGGGATTGCCTCACAACTTACTCCACCCAGAACACCACAACACAATAGTGTATCTGAAAGGAGGAATCGGACTTTATTGGTATGGTCCGATCTATGATGAGCAAGAGCACTCTTCCTTTATCCTTTTGGAGTTATGCTTTACTAACTGCCGCTCGCATAGTAAACATGGTACCAACAAAGAAAGTAGATAAAACACCTTATGAAATTTGGCATGGAAAGGTTTCGTCCTTATCTTACTTAAAGGTGTGGGGTTGTGTGGCTTATATAAGACAAGAAGTTGTCAGCAAGTTGGACCCTAGATCTACTAAGTGCATTTTTGTAGGATATCCTAAAGACTATTTAGGATACCACTTCTACAATCCCACAGAAAACAATATTTTTGTTTCCAGAAAAGCTGAATTCTTAGAAAATAAGTTTCTAAGTGATGAAGCGAGTAGGATGCGTGTGGAACATGAAGAAGTTCAAGAGCCATAAGATGCACTAGAGATTAGTACTAGTACTCAACAAGAAATTGTTGAAACTAAATCAATGGTTAATCAGGAACCTACCGAAACACAAAGCGTTCACAGATCTTGTAGAACTCATCATGAGCCCAAGAAACTTAGTTACATCGTGACTAAAGATATATGCTTGATGATAGAGTTAAATGAACCGTTCAACTACCAAGGTGTTGTAACAAATTCTGAATCTGATAAATAGCTAGAAACCATGAATGCTGAGATGCAATCCATGCGAGATAATCAAGTATGGGACTTGGTTAATCTTCCTCCCAATAGTAAGACTGTAGGGAGCAAGTGGGTTTTCAAGAAGAAAACTGACATGAATGGAAACATACATACCTACAAAGCTTAGCTTGAAGCAAAGGATATACTTAAACTCATGGTATTGACTATGATGAGATGTTTTCACCTGGTTGCAATGATCAAGTCTATCAGGATATTATTTTCCATAGCCGTATATTATGACTATGAGATATGGCAAATGGATGTCAAAATGGTTTTCCTTAATGGAGTCTTACTTGAAGACGTCTATATGGTTCAGCCAGAAGGTTTTGTCGATCCAAAACGTCCATAAAGGTATGTAAGCTTAAGAGATGCATTTATGGTCTTAAGCAAGCATCTAGAAGATGGAATCTTCAATTTGATGAGAAAATCAAAGAGTTTGGTTTTATTCAAAATGAGGATGGGTCTTGTGTTTACAAGAAGGTTAGTGGGAGCATAGTTGTCTTTCTAGTTTTGTATGTAGATGACATACTGCTATTTGGGAACAACATTCCGACCCTACAAGGCATCAAGGTCTGGCTTAGAAAATGTTTCGAAATGAAAGATATGGAGAAGCGGCTTATATACTTGGTATAAAGATCTATAGAGATAGATCAAAGAGACTTATAGGTCTAAGTCAAAGTGCATATATTGACAAAATCTTGAAAAGTTTCAAGATGGAAAAATCTAAGAGAGGTTTTCTTCCGATACCACATGGCACGATTTTGAGCTCGTCTCAAAGTCCTAGCACAAAAGTTGAGCTAGAAAGAATGAGTGGAATTCCATATGCTTCGGCAATAGGATCCATCATGTATGACATGTTGTGCACAAGACCAGATGTATCGTGTGCTTTGAGCATGACGAGCAGATACCAACAAAATCCTGGAGAAAACCATTAGATGGCTGTCAAAAGAATTCTTAAGTACTTACAAAGGCCTAAATATATGTTCCTTGTCTTCGTGGGAACTGAAGAAGAGCTCAGTCTAAAATGTTACACTGATGTTAGCTTCTAAACCGATCGAGATGATTCTCGATCACAGTCGGGATACGTCTACATTTTGAATGGAGGGGCAGTATCTTGGAAGAGTTCCAACCAGAGTGTGGTTGCTCAATCCACTACAGAATCAGAGTACATTGCAGCTTTGGAAGCTGCACAAGAGGTTGCCTGGATGAAAAAATTTATTGGGGATCTAGGGGTTATTCCTTCCATTTAGGACCCCATTGAGATCTTCTGTGACAATGAAGGTGCCATTGCACAAGCAAAGGAACCTAGGTCACATCAGAAGACCAGGCACATTCTCAGAAGATTTAACTATATTCGAGATGTAGTTAATGCTGGAGAAATCAGTATTCGCAAAGTTCACATAGATCAAAATTTGACAGACCCATTCACGAAGCTCCTTTCACAAGCTAAGCATGAGGGTCATGCTCGTGGCATGGGACTTTGTTATTCTAGTGATTGGATTTGATCTTACATATGTTTAGTATTGAAATTAGGAACTTTGTAAAACAACAACTATGTAATGTTTTGATATAGGGGATATGATCTTTTCATTAATACTTGTTGTGTTCCATATTAACATGTTTAAATCCTTGAATAAATAAACTATACTAATTGTTCATAGTCGGTTATATTTGCGGGAACAACTATGTGATAAGACTAATATGAAATTGGATTGGATGATTTTCATGAGATGAAAATGGCAATGAGTTGCAACCAAGTTTCATAGGTATTTGTTAGAGAACAAGTATTGGACATAACCCGTTTCAAGATCACTTCATGGATCGTAGTCATAAGTGACTCTTGCATAAAGGTAGTATCTTTGTATCATTAGACCTGAGATTCATATTAGGGACTTGAGTGTAGGGAGTGTTGTGCTTTGATATGGTTAACCGCTACTCTTTAACCAGGCAGTTATAAAGGCCATTATTGGGTACAACATGAACTGTACAAGAGGCGTATGTAGTCAAGAAGGGATTTGTTGCTCTTATTCATTAAGAGTTGACATCTAGGGCGCCTTACTTAAAGTTGAACAACATATGAGAATGATTGTGATCCATGTCTCATGTTTAACAGGATGTCTATTAGAAAGGGATAACTGATAACTTACCTAGTAACATCAATTTAAGCTTAGAGCTTTTCAGAAATTGGATGGTGATGAATGGCACCTCTTCATGTGTTATTAGGGGCAGTGAAATGTTGCTAGACGTTCACTACTGTGTATATCAATCTTAATTAAATCTAGAGCAAGTGGGAGATTGTTGGATCTTAATGCTCAATAATTAATCATAAGACTAATATTGCTAATGACACATGATCCTATAGGGTCACACTAATAGCATTGTACACAAATTGATTAATTATAAGAATTTGATTGTTGCTAATTGTCAATTATCTTTGTATTAATCGGAAATTACCATTGTGTTAAAATTTATAATGTTCCAAATGTATTTAACATGTTAGAAGTCTTTTAAAATGAATATAGAAGTCATGTACAACCTTTTGGACCCAAAAGAGTTTGATTATTAAATGTTGTACACAACTTGTAGCATATGAGACTTTAAAAGAGGGCCTCCCCCCTCTCCTCTTGTTTTGGGCAGCCATCAAAGGGATGGTGTGTTGCTTGCTAAGTTGGTGTTGTACCATGCTCATACCTCCATGCTTGCATGCTTCTTCAAGTATGGTACTTGGTTGACTTTGTGCAAGCATGTATGTATAAGACTTCCACTCTTCTAACAAGTGAATTTCTCTACACTTTCTTCTCTCAATTCTCACTAAAAGTTAGTAGTTGAAAGAGTATAGAATTCAAGCTCTCTCTTAGACAAATTGAGATTTGTTCTTAAGAGCATAAGAGTTAGTTACTACAAAGGGTATTAGACTAGCATTTAGTGTTGATCAAGTGCTATTGGTGAGCTAGCTATAGAGGAGCTCTAATCTTGAGTTCTTGCAATCTTCATCAACACCCTAAAATCAAAAGGGTTCAAAGACTTCAAAGGTTGTAACTCTTTAAACACCCTATGGTTGTATATCTTAATTAACATGTAAATGGATCTTGGTGGGTTTTGTAAAATCTTTTTATAAACATGATCAACTTAATTTTAACTTCCGTTGCAATTAACTTTGTTTTATAGATTGTTTTGATCTAATAAACCCAACACCTCCTTTATGTTATCAAGAAATATTACGGGCTCTTCCCTCCCTGCCCACAAGATTTCAGCAGTTGACTACATTAAAATTATAAACAAATAAAAAAAAAAGATAGTATTTAAAGAATCAATGTATTTAATGTCCGTTAACTTTATCAAAAATAATAGTGTCATATGAACCTTGGCACGAGAAATTGAACTTGAGAAACACTGATCAAAATGTATGTCTACCAAAGCATTCTTGCTTCGTTCTGCTTGCATAATTCCAGTTTCTGTTAAGATCGACGTATTTGTGCTTCCGTGAATGCATAATACTTGACATAATTAGTGGAAGCAATCAAGAATGTTACAGTAGAAATAATATGCAGCGATACGTGTAAGTCTTATTTCTTTGAAGTAATTGTACCCTGAATACTGATTAAAATAAGGACCTTCCTACAAACATGTCGGGTCCACTCGGTGAACCTACAAGGGTTTGTATGTAGAGAGGTCTCTTTTTAAGCATCCGGAATAGGTGATCTGATTAAGAAAGAAATGTCCAGATGAAAATTAGCATTTTCCTCCATAACTCCATTCCATGATAGATTGTGACATCTTTTCTTTTTGGGAAGCTCAAGAAAACTAGAATATTTTCTGGTTTTAGTTACTGATTTAGCCTAAAACTACTTCTAACCATTGTGGTTATTCGGAAAAAAAAGTAAAATTGACATGGGTACTGCATATGGTTTAGCCATTGAATACCTTCCTTCAACTAAAAGGTACTCATCCTTACTCAACACATAAATCTACTGTACCTCCAAAAATGGGGCCTAGTTTTTATGTAACACTTAGCGTCGTAGCCTTCTCTTTCAAATACTATATTATCTTGTGCATACCTCAAATACATACACCAATGCATTATAATTTCTTTTATTTAGTGGTTTGCTAGAAAATGATATTGTATTCATCATGGAGTGAACTATTCTATATTGATATTATGAGGTTAAGTCATGCCTCAATACATATACATGCTTTCTAGAAGTGGTGATATCAACCCATTTACTTATTTAAGGGTCAACTTAGGTTTTTCTTTTTCTTTCTATAACGGGTCATATTGGTAAATCTAAAAATAAGCTAATGAGGAAACGGATCCAATGGCTGAATGTGTCGAAATAATCCCAATGTGAACCTTTAATGCCTACAACCTCCTAATTGACATGCTGCCTTTTAAGTATCAAGGCCTTCCTGTACGAAAAGACTCGAGCAAAATAAGCGGGTGGAATGAAGTGGTTGATCGTTTCTCTAAACGGCTAGCATCTTGGAAAGCCAAGGTTCTGTATATAGGAGGTCGCTTAACAGTCACAAAAGCAGTTCTCGGTAGGATTCCTAATTACTATCTTTCCCTCTTTCGGGCTCCTATTAAAATTATTAATACCCACGTTGATGCCACTTTTTTTGGGGTTCCAAGGATGGTGATAAAGGCACTTATTGGGTTAGATGGAGTAATCTTTGTTTAAGCAAAAAAGATGGTGGGTTGGCTATTCCTTCTTTGAGAGCTAAAAACTTGGTTTAATGGGAAAATGGTTGTGGCGTTTTAAGAATGAACCTACTACCTTGTGGGTTAAAAGTCATAAAACAGCTTCATGGTGATATTGAAGGCTGTGTAAATAGCAGCAGGGATGGTTTAAAGCAGGGAGTTTGGGCTGCTATTATCTTTACGGTGAAGTTAGTTGATAGTCTTAACATTCCTTTCAGTAAATTGATGTCACAGAAAGTAGGGAGTGTTCTAGATTTTGGTTAGATCCGTGGGCTAATTCAGATAACAATTGTTGGATTTGGCTTCTTGACAATTGTTGGATTTGGTTAAAGAAAGATGGATTTCAGTTAACAATTGTTGTTGGTGTGGAAATTGGAATTGGAATACCGAGCCACTTGAGCGATCTTTAAATGAATTTTCTGCTCTGACCTCTCTTATCAGTACCATTGTTCTATCTCGAGGCAAACCTGATCATTAAATTTGGCTTCTTGATCCTAACGGAGAATTTTCAGTTGAAATCTTTCAGCTCTTATCCAAATCAGATTTGTGGGTTTTCCCATCTCCAAATCAGATTTTAAGTGGAATAATTGGATTCGGTTGAAGGTAATGTGTGCGTTTCGAGGGCCTCCTTGGATTGGCTTCCCATGTTGCCAAACCTTACTAATCGCGGTATTCAGGTAAGCTGCTCGAGATGTATATTTTATGTGGAACTGCAGAAGAGTCAACTGATCATATCATTCTAAATTGTAGTAGTATAAATCCAATCTGGCTAAAGGTTGGTAGCTGGTGGAAAATTGATACATCTGCTGCTATTATGTTAAAACACGTCATATCGGGATCAATGATGCCAAATAATAATAGTTGGTGTTGCAAGGCTTTCCATGGAGTATCTATGGTTCTCATTTGGCTTATTGGAAGCGTCGTAACCGTCTCCTCCATGCTACTGATTATTTAAGAATTAGAATCTAATGAGCATATTTTTTCTCAACTTCAAAGATACTCCTTATTTTAAATTTCTAATAGGTGATCGAATAAGGGGTTGCTTTGGGCCTCGTGGGTGCAAGATCCTTCCAACTCAGGGTATGTTTTTTATTTTGTTAGGTGGGGCTTTTGTAAGCTTATTTCTTTTCAGTTGGGCCTCCTACTTGGAGTCTGCATCTACTTCTCTATGTTTTGTTACTCATCCCATTTTGGGCGATTTTTAGTTCATTGCCGTATAAAAAAAAATAAAATTTAATCATATATAAAAGATAAACTTTTCATCATTTACAAGGAAAAAAGTGTTTGCAAGTCAACCTTGCAGGTACAAATTACCAATTCTGACTTGAGCCCTTATTGGCACGTTATCTAGTACATCTAACCCGCCCATTATGTCATGTCTAAAGGTTTCAAGAGATAAAAGTTAAGATAAATGATGTTGAACCTGAACTGTGCTTTCATCGTTCCAAGAGCTTAATGTTAGGTTTTAATGCAATTAACACAATCTAATATGGCAGCAGAAACAAATTATTGTATAGTTAAACTCATGATTAAAACCTAACCATCGGGTGAGTGGGTCGACCCACGAGATAGCCGCTACTTATAGATTGAGGATGATGGACACATTTTTTAGAGCGCGGTATAACTATGAGCCACCGCTTCCACTACCACCGGCCTAGATTGATACATTATGTTATTTTGTCACTTTTGGACTTCATGTTTATAAACTATATTTCATTTTGTTATTTTGAAACTTTGAATTATCAAAATCAGCATAGGTCGTTAACTGATCACAACTCCATCTGCTAACACAAATAATACAAAAATTCATACCTAGGACGTTACAATGTCAAATAATACAAGATACATAACATTGATAAGTAATACATAATCATAACGTAAAGCTAAAAACAATACACTCAAGGAGAATTCAAATTTTCAGTTCCAAAACATTGAGTTGACTGAGATGTTTCGGTCTTAACCATGGATTTTGATCTTGATTGACTCGGCTCGTCTGTTCTATCCAAAAGAGATCAACAACCAAATCGACTATGACCAATTTCTTTGCAACGACTGCCTTGATGTGTTGATTGTCGTATCCCTTTCTCCTCTCCTTGTGAAGGAATACGAGCACAGCCAGGTGGACGACCAGATTTCCTCCTTACAAGGACCGGCGGTAACACAGTCATAAGATCACTAGGATCCACCCATGCTGAAGGATGATCCATTGGGTAAATAGTCTCCGCATAGGCAGCTCGATACGTCTCTGATGTGAAATAAGTCTCCGTATAGCAGCTAACTTCGTCCTGATTGAAGTGGCGAGCTACTGCAATAACGTGTCCACAAGGTAAACCCGACAACTGCCATTGCATGCAACTACATGTTCTTCTTTCCAAGTTAACTGTTGCATTCTTTATTCCATCTAATACCTCAAAAATGAAATTCGTGGATGGATTGACATTCCATCTTCTAGATTTCCCATTTCTCTTTCCAATCTTGTGCTCAACATATGGTGTGACAGTCGTCGTTAGTCCTTCTCTAGTGTGACGATGTTTGTAGTACCACTAATGTACCGAAGCTCGAAAATACTCCAATAACATTGTCACAGGGAGCCTTCTAGCATGTCTGGTCAGAGCATTAAGAGACTCTGCGCTGTTAGATGTCATGTATGTATATCGTGGATGTATAGCATGATGCCTTGACCATCTGTGTTTCGCAACTTCTCAAATAACAACAGCTGAGGCTGGTAAACGTCTACAAAGGACATCAAAATGATTATCAATATCTGATTTACGGTAAGACTTACACATTTTCCAGTAATGCCACTCAAAGTACTTGACCCTCGAAGATTTGTGTTTCAAGTTTATCAGTAAATGACGACAGCATAAGGCATGAAAAGCCTCTGGGAAGACTTGTGAAATAGCGGCTGCAATTGAAGGGGCCCTATCGGAAATGATAGTCAGGTTTTCAATCCCACCAACAGATTCAAAAGCATCACGTAAGTTTGACAAGAACCATGTCCAGTGGTCCAACGTCTCCCCTGCCCCGATGCCATACACTAGTGGCAAGATGCCATTATTGCCATCCATCGCTACAGCAACTAAGTTAGTACCCAGGTAACCACCCTTCAAATATGACCCATCTATCATAATTACTAAACCCGTATGGTTAACAAATGTAAGTATCTGCAAAGACAGTAAATTGTTAAAATATCAACTAACACAAAAATAATACGTAATTTAAAACAAATATTAGATACTTACAGCTGCACCAATGGACATGTAACACATTAAAAATCTATCTTTTTCATCTGTAATAACATTCGTTGTGCTCCCATTCTTTTTCAGCTTTAGGTTGTGTAGGTAAAAGGGTAGCACCCGAAATGAATCTTCCACGCTACCTCTCAATAACTCTATTGCGTAACACTTTGCCCTCCAAACTTGCGTGTATGATAAGTTGATTTTAAAACAGGCAGACATATCAAGTTTAATCTCTTTGCCTCTATAAATACGTCCTTCCAAAGTCATCAACTTCTTCAAGATGTGATCGATCACTTTTTGGCTTGCATGTTTGTTATTGTTCAAAATTTGAGTGCGAGAACAAGTGTGAACATCAACAAACTTCCTGACTTAGAAGTTATTGCTATCTTTGATACGTGTTGCACTTATCTTCCATCTGCAATTAGGCAATAAACAATATGCGATGTACCGACTCTTGTCGGACTTCTTTGGCGTAATCTGAAAACCATCTTCGACACACTTCGTATGCAATTGTAGGAGTAACTCCTCCTTTGTTTCAAATGTTTGTCTAAGTTGAACCCGGTAAGAGAGTTCATACATAGTTACTGGACGTTTTATTTCTTCTCGATCATTCTCGCATAACAAATGAGGCATATTCCAGAATATATCATTTTTGGGTGCCATCAGTATTTCTTTTTCATATGTGTCTGTCGGATTCGGAACCTCATCATCATCATCATCATTATCCTCATAAAAACATCATTAACAAACGCATGATCAATATTTTTGACTATCGGGACTTTTTCTTCACCATAATGATCATAATCATGAGGATGATCATGAGGAACCTCTACATGATATTGTGAATTATCTTGATCATGGTGAACACCCTCTTGATCATCTCGGAGTAGTTCAACTACCTTAAACTATGTGTCTTGGTTGATTTGTGTTGGATATGTGTTATTTATTGGGAATTCTGGAGCAGCATGATAATGATATTGTGGTAATGATTGAAAATATGGTGGTGGTGTTGGTTGTGCTTGAAAAGGAAACGAAATGTGTGGCAATGTTTGATACTGCTGATTTTCAGGCAGTTGGTTATACTCTTGTGTTTGAAGTTGTTGAAAATGTTGTTGAAAACCACTACTGCTACTGCTAGGGTGATTGCTCCCCATACCCGAAACATTTTTTTACAATGTCAACAATGTAAATTTCTATTGGAGTATTGTTAAGACTGTTATTAATTGCATGACACAAAAACTCCCCAAAGTCATCTTCATCATCAGTAATACCTATAACATATTGATCCACCTTATATTTCATATGAATTGGTGTACCAAGTGGTAGACCAACTTTCTTTAAAATATATTTTAACAAAACTTTGTATGTCAAAGGGTTTTCGGGGTGCAACATGGAGTTTTAAAGGCACTCTATAACAATCTACAGGCAAATACATCGGCATGTTACTAATATATTCAAAATGTCCTCCAGAACAAACATATTTCTTAAACTTATCAATTGCTTGACTCATATTGTTGTTGAATTACAAATAAATTGCCTAAAACGAGTTAGAATTTGTACCTTTAAATTCTGAAGAATAATGTGTTGCAATTCCTTGTGAATATGTTGAAATTCCTTGTATTCGATTACAGATTATTGAGAGAATATTTATGTTTTTAGAAAGTGTGTTTTTGAATGAAAAACAACTGAAATTCGGGTAGCTTTAAAAGAAAAAATGTTATCCAAAAACAATCTAAAAAATCTGTAATCGAATACAAGGAATTTCAACATATTCACAAGGAATTACAAGTATAACGATATATTTTTTGTAAGTATACTCAATAATTTTGTAGTAGATTTGAAGTTTTAGGGTGCAAACAAATAAAGAAGCATTGTGTACTTGGCTAAAATTCTTGAATGAACAGTTGACACAAACCCGTGCATCTACTAAAGAGTTTTATCGTAGATCATAGAGATACTGAATATCTAGCTTAAGCTTATTAATTCAGCTGCAGAAATTGTAGAAAGGGGAACAATAAGTCACATAAAAATACAATGCTATAATCAATCAATTACTAATTTAAAACAAAAAAATTGTTATGGAGTAAATGATAGTACATATTCTTTAAGTTCAACATGATAACTCATTCACTTATTTATTTTTTACTTTCACTATCTGGGTAGTAACTCGAGACCAATATATAAAATGTATTTGAGTTAGCTCAAAACCATCTTAACCAAATTTTTACATCAAACTTGGGAATAGATACAGCCAAAATGACATGTAAGAGCTAGTGTTCTATAACAATCCAGTGCAATTTGATGTAACATTGTAACAAAAACCTTAACCTCTTTCTTTTGGTTGGTGTAATTATCACTAATGAGTTAGCTTCTGGTAGCTAATAGTATCCAGAGTGGTAGGTAACTAGACATGCTTCTCATTTGGCTAAAGTTTACTTGGATTACCAAGTGGGAATTAGACCAGTTTACGGAATACCAACAAAGATTTGCATCACCATGTTTCCAGATTTCGCTTTAATCATCGGCTGGGAAGTCCTCGTCAGAGGCATTGTCAAGAAACGAGCCTAGAGTTTTTCTTAATATGCTGAAAGTTTTGTCATCCTGCGAAAAAAAATGACATGGCTTAAGTTAGAGCCTCGATGAGGATGAGGTGGGTGGTCAAAAATATTAAGTAATACGACTAGAACACTCTCCACCAGCTTTTATAAATATAAACATATAATTTGTTGATTTAGTTTGGTGCATAAGATCTGGAAGAGATGGATTTTCTGCACAAGCAGTAATATGTTTGACAGGTAGGAAGAAAGATGACGAACAAGTATGTAACCTGCTTCTTTTTCTTCAGTGACTCCTCCAGTTCAGCAATTTTGGTAGCACAAGCCTTCTCATGCTCACTTAGCATGTTCTTTTCTTTCTTTCCTGTGTAAAATATGACAGTTAGTTCAGCAATTTAGGTAGCACAAGCCTTCTTGTGCTAGCTTAGCACGTCCTTTTTTCATTTCCTGTGTGAAACAGATGAAGTAAATTTCTTACTTTGTTGTTCGTATCTCAAGAACAATCTCTCCTTCTCTTCTTCATATTTTGAAATGGTATCTGCCATGTTAACAGAAATATCAGTTACTTTTTACCAGAATGTCAGAGTTAGTTCAAACAATGGGTTTTACATTTTACTAATTTTTATAGGGATGAAGTTAAGAGAGTGTTCTTTCTAGTTATCGATATACACCTATGAAGATAATATAAGCATATATTTGGTGGGAAAGAATTAACCAGCTTGTATTCTCCACAAGCAGAGGCCTGAGATTAGATATTATCACAAGCTTTTAATAAAGTGATCTTGTGTGGGCTCATATAAATGGCTAAATCCTGACAACTGTAAACTTAGCTTACATATAAAACCAAATTATTATCTGAATTGGTGACAAGAAATTACAAATTTGTAATATATTTATCATGCCTTCAATATGATATCAGTTTACTGGATCCGGGTTTCTTTCTTCACCTTATCATTCCTACAATATGCTGTTCACCAATCAAAGCACTTATTTGGTACGCATAACGTACCTTTCAGAGACTGAAGATGTGCGTTCTTATCCTTGCAGAAATTTTCATAGAGTGTTTGGAACTTGGCAGTCTCATTCTTCAGCAAGTTCTCACACTGCATATGCAAACTTACAAGGGTGTTAAACATTCAACTACAACAAGGAGAAGCCAAATTCTTACTAGTAATGCGTTTAAGAAAGACTATACTCTTTGCACACCTCCTTTGAGCTCTTTGATAGTGCCTTGGCAAAGTTTTGCCTGAAATTTACATGTTATAGATGTGCTTTAGATAAGAAATTAGTAGATCAAGACCATATGGTGTAGCAAACATCAGTCGGTATTTCCAATTACCTCTCTTTCTCTACTTTGGACTTCAACTCATCAAACTTAGACCTGATTTCTGTAGCAACACTGGTGAAAAAATGAAAACTAATCAGGCTCATTAAATTTAAATAATACCTCCGAAAATTTTTATATATCTTTCTTCGTTCATTCGAATAGTCATTTACCTTGTTCTTTTGGTGACTGACAGAAATCATATTGTAGTTGATTTTTTCATCACTTATTATCAAAAGAAGGTCGGAAGAAGCCTTTTAAACAAAAATAAGTGTTTTCTTGGATTCGTGTATGTAGAAGCATATGAGATTGGACAAGGAATTAAAGTCTGATCAATTTATTGAAGAGTTAGTACCACCAAAACATGGGTTTATATAATAACTGACTGATTATGAATCAAAGGCATAGTTATAAACTAGTGAATTAAAAGAAGGGCTATGATAATTTCATGTATAGAATTGAGTTTAAATTAGCTTCAACACTTTCTAGAACAATTGTTATAACATATGGAAGAAACACAAATTTTGCATTTTGATAAAGCATAAAGCAACATATAAACTATTTAATAAGAAACATTTCTTACACCAACTGTGATTGGTAATGTCATTACCAAATGCCAACAAACATGAAACATGTAGTAGTGAGGCTCCTAATAAGTTGTTGGATCAACAGATTGAGACACAATTAGTCTCCATATTATTTAAGAATGCAGTGAGGATTCTCTTAGATAATGTAGCTTCAAATGAATTGCCTTCTATGGTGAGATCTAATTGAGTGACTGGCAGGTCACTGTATCTCCCATGGGTAGTTCGTAGTTGTCTGACAGGGAGACTTCTTTGTGCGTTGGACCCCAACCTTCAGAAATTGTAGGTGTCCCGACTCCTGGCCAATTTTTGTCTATTATGTTGAACAAGAAAGGACATGAGAGATACCTCGTACCAAACTGCTAGTTTTGAGCATTTTGTGAAGTTGAGGATGCCCAGGTATTTTATTTAATAATAACTTGAACATCATCCTACCTTCTACACCTTTTTGTGAATGACTGACAATATACAAGTCTTCATACACAGCACCTCATTGTTCCCAACCTCATCAACTGCACTACTCACTCAAACAAGACTTTTCTCACTGATCCTATTTTTCAAACCCAGATTGCGTTCTTGGAGTTTTTGATCTTCAGGCTGTAACTTACACATCTATAAGACAAGCCCACCTTGACAAGAATAAGGCAACACATCATATAGTTACGCAAATGAAAAAAAATCGACGATGAGTTGGTTTATTTTGGTCAAGTTGGGTTTGGCTCCTTGGGATGTGAGTTACCTCCTGAAGATTAAAAATCCAAACAAGGTAATCTTGCATCGAAAAACAGTAAGAGTGAGAAAACTTCAGTTCTGGTGACTATGAAAATTATAGGGTCAGGAGGAACAATGAGGTGTTTGTGTATGATGGCTTGTAAATTGTGCACCAGTATACACACAAAGATGGTGTTGAAGGATATATGGTGTTCAAGTTTCAATTAATTAAAGTACCTAGCCTCAACTTCACCAAAAAGCTAAATGCTAGCAATTAGATATTTTGATGAGATATCCTTCGCGTCCTTCCTTCGTTCACAACTACAAACACAAGACATGGCTAATAGATGGAAAATTCCTGGAAAACCAGGGTCCAACACTCAATGAAATGTCACCATTGTCTTACAGACAATGGTTTATTGCAAGGGAGGTTATTTAAGTGACTCCCCACTACATTCATAACTTATCTTCTCCATCCATAGCTCTCCCCTTACTAAATTGATCAAATGAACTTGTTCCCTTTATCAGGTCCCAGGTTAACCCAAGATCTTGTAAGTGCACTTAGGTACATCTGCAGCACCTTATTCAGTGAGACACATGCACTAGGGTAGTCTCCCTGTGAATTCTGATATCATCAGCATAGTTAATCAGATTGATTGTAACTAGCTAATGGGATTCATAGTGTTTTTTCATAAATCAAATATAATTTTATTATCTAAATTGCCTACAAATTTCAGACTTGATTGGAGTGATGTCGATGGTGATTCCCTTGCTCTGGGAGACTGTGTGATACAGAATTTAGTCATATTATGCACATGGTTTCTTATACTACATTGATGGAAATCTACTAATCTAATGTACTAGATTGTTATTAGCTGAGTTTTCGGAAAACATATAAGACCGTGTTCCCAGTTCAAAGAACATATTTGATATATAATTCTGAGGCAAAATCTGACTATTTATTCAGGTGAGGATGTTGCAGAAGCAGGTTAAATTTGAAACATTAAGGTTCGTCCAGTATGATCAGAAGAAGAAACATATCCATGTTTTATCTTAAATTACAAGAACAGCTTGCTTTTGCAGCTGATCATAAAGAGCATAAGTCATTTAACTACTAAAACTGAATTACTGGACTATATGAAAGATTTCCAACTGCTAGGAAAGCATTTAATACAAGATGAAACTAAATTTGTTCAACAATATTAATTTGGCCAAGAGCCTATATAACTCAAAGATTCTGTTTGTATATGTGTCCATTTTGTATCCACGTAAAACAAATGAATTACTTAAAAATCAACTAATAAGACACAAAGTTAAGCGAAAGTAGATAAGAACATATCATTAATGGAAGAACAAAATTCATTTGAAAATAATTCAAGCAAAATCAGTACAATTAAGCTATCTTATTATGCAGATCCAAATTGCACAAACATGCATAAACTTCATTTAAAACCTCACTAGGTCAAATAAATTCATTTCTCGAAACATTTATAATAAGAAGTATTAAACCTAATCAAATCATGTCAATCACCAAACATACTCACAACATAGATATGATCTATCTCATTATACAAATCCAAACAGCACAAATATGCATAAAACTTCATATAAAACCTCACTAGGTCAAATAAATTATATGGTCTAAAAATATGTATAATAAAACATAATCGAATCAAGTAACTCACCTCGAAATCGTCTCCTCTTTTTTCTTCTGTCCATCCTTCTGTGCTTTCTCTTTAATCTGATGTAAAGCGCTCATTAATCCTTTTAAATCACTGCAAAATTTCGAAAACATCAATCCTAACTTATAAGCAACACTAAATCATTAATCCCAATTAAAATTCGAAAAATCCTTATTATGACAAACAATATAACATCTCTAATAAAATTAATCATATAATAACCAGTGAAAGCGATATATTCATGTAATCGTAAGCAATCATGAAACGAAAAAATCTGTCAACAATAATATTAATAAACACCATTTAACATTTATACAGCAATCAGCATGTAATAAACTGAATAATCGACATATTCACATAATGGTAAGCAATCACAAAACAAATATTCGTCAATATAATGAAACAAAACGCGATTTACTGTCTCAATAATGATAAGCATGTGATTAACTAAATAATCTATATATTCACGTAATCGTAAGCAATCATGAAACGAAGACTGTCAAAAATAATAATAACACGCGATTTAATATCTATATAGCAATAAGCATGTGTTAAACTGAATAATCGATATCTATTACGCAATCGTAAGTATGTTTGAGGATTTGTTATACCTAGTTAGATCGGCATCGAAATCGTCTTCAAATGCGGACCGTTTTTTCTTCGAAACTCGATGTTTCAACTGATTAGCATCGAAATTAAAATCATCATTATCTTCTTCAACCATTACTCGCTTTAATTCAGTTTTTGGAGTTCCTGATTCGGTTATTTTCTTCTTTCTGGAGCTCGATTTTGTTGCAGACATTATTGTAGTTGTGGTGTGTCTTTGTGCGAGTACTTTGATAGAGATGAATGAATCTGGCGCCCTTGAAATAATGGACTATCTTTATATATTAGGTGATTTATTTTAAATTTTGTATTTTGTACGGTAACAGACTAACAGGTAAGTTTGGGGGCGGAGCTTTTTTAAGGAGATTTAAAATTTTTATTTTAATAAACTTTTTAAGAAAAATTGGGGACATAGAACTTTTAGGAGTTAGAGCCGCTTTATTTTTAATTTTTAAATAAAAAGTTTTCATCAAAATAAAATTATTGTTTGTCTATGTATAAGTTGTATTTTTCATAAAAACTTATAATCTAAGATTACAGCTTAAAGCTACAAGCTACAGCTAATTCACTAAACAGACCCTATGTAATTTTAGAATTTAATAAAAACTTCAAAATTTTAAAGTTCTTGAAAGTACCTATAAAATTAAGAAGTTTTAAAATCCTACAATCCTACAGTTACATTTTACAGCCTACAAATCTAAAAATTTTTACAACACAAGGCATTCAAGACAAGCCATTTGTTAATTTAATTTTCAATTTTATATATTTAAATACGTTATTATTATTTTTTTTATTGTTATTACTGTTGGTGCATGTTTTGTGACAACAGCTTCTAGTTTGTAATAGTTAGGCTTAGAAGTCATTTTGTTAATAAATGTAATCGTTAACTTAAGATTTGAATGTGTATTTTGTAGGTTTGTACGAACTTAATTGCCTATATATACACAAGTCCGAATATTTCAGAAAATAGGTTTTTGAGAGGTTTTTCAGAGTTGTAAGTTCGAATACTCTATGTTTGTTCGAATGTAACCTTGTTTACATTCAATAAAAGTGATATTTACACATTTGTTTACTCGTTTGATATTGTTTAGTAAAATCGAGGATTTCGCACTCGATTATATCATATTACCTCGTAGATCCAGTCCCAAGGGACTTAGAATTGGTATCAGAGCCTTTCGAATCATTCAATTTGGTTCGGGGTAAAGAAACTTTAAGGAAACGAGTGATTACAAAAGATTTGGAAGTTAGATAGTTGTTGTTAGCTTTCAAAGTTGTATATTATCACTTAGTATACAAGGTATTCGAAGTTGCAGGTTGAAACGAACCCAGATCTGAAAATTACGTTCGAACTTAGATAGATCTTACGAACTTAGAAAGTACGTTCGAACTTATAAAGTACTGTAAGTTCGTACGAACTTGTACCCTTCGAACTTACCTGTCGGTGACCCCCTTCGAACTTAGGTTTTGTTCGAACATATTAAGTTCGTACGAACTTACAAGTTCGAAAATTCCTAACTTCGTACGAACTTGACTTTCACAAGTTCGATAAAAAAACTTGACTTTCACAAATTCGATAAAAAAAAAAAAACCTTACTTGTATAAATGAAGGGTATGATTCACCTACTTATGAATTCGAAGGGAAAAGTAGGTTTTATTCGTATTCAACGATGAAGGAGGTAGACAAAAAGATGTATGATGCAGAGAAAAAGGCATTGTCTGCTATCATGAAATGTCTTCATGAAGAAATTAAGCATACCTTCAAACAACGTTACCACTATTCTAGAGAGCTCTGGGTAGCTTTGGAGAAAAGATTTGATGGTAGTGAACAGATCAAAGAGAGTAGGGCTGACTCATATCAAGGGGCGTCTACTAGTGATCAATACTAAGGGAATTTCACACATTCTAGAGCCTTGGTTACTCAAACACATGACGGTTCATATGATTGGAGTACACATGTTGAAGAGACTCAGGAATTCGTGACCACAATTGATGAGGCAGATCAAAAGGATGCTAGTGAGAAGAAGACTGAGAGAGAGTTATGTGCTTCAGAGACCAGGGTTATAAGATTGGAGTCAACTGATACTATGAGTACAAAAGACTTCATTGCATATAAGGCCAACATGGATGTTGAGAAGCATAAGGTTATTCTAAAATTAGACTCTATAGTTAATGCTTGTGTTTTATGTACTAACTTGGCAGAGCAGGCTGAGAATTTGATTGAATCATCTAATATGATGACGGGTCAGCTAAATGCTTTAAAAGAAGAAAACACAATTTTAAAACTGAGAAACTCTGAGTTCATTAATAAAGCTAAATTTGATAAAGAGGATTTAAAAGTTTTCAAAGACAAAGTGAACGAGCAGAGTCAAATACTTGACTTAGCTCGTGAGCATGTTTTGGATTTAACTAAACAGTCTTCAAATAAAGAAAAAGAACTAGCAGACGCTAAGGTTAGAATTGCTGAACTTAATTCCTGAACTTAATAAGAAAATTGAACTAAAGATTTTTCAGTTGAAACCTTAGATAGTCTATTAAATGTACAAGAAGCTGACTCTACTACACAACCAGTAGTCTCTGAGAGGGTTGACATCGCCGAGTCGACCAAGTCAGAGAGAGCTGAGTCAGGGACCAATGAAGAGTCAAACACTAAAATTGAGTTTGTTAGACCTAAAATAGAAGATGTTAAGAATAAAAATGAAAAATGTAAACAAACAGAATTGGAACACCAAGCGATTCTCAAGGCTCAAAAGAAAGCCTGGGAGAAGCGTTCGTGCTTCACGTGCCATCAAAAGGGACATGTAGCAAGTGTGTGTCCATATAAGAAATCAAGAGTTTCGACAAATGATAGTCTAAGGAGCACTTCTCCTGAAACAGGAAGCTCAAATGGAAAATCATTTCGGTCGAAACCTTCAAAAAGTTTTAACAACCCAAACAAAAGTTTTTCTAACCAAAGTAGTAGTAATAGGAATTTTTATAATTCGAATAATAACTATAAATCTAGGGTTAGATATACTTCAAACCAAGGGCCAGTCAATCAGAGACTTTTTCAAAAGTCTCCGGATAGAAGGTCTAGTGGTAGCTCCTCCAATTCCCCCAACAAGTGAGAATTCCAGAGTATCCAAGTCACTTGAAAGGCGAGATGGATATCTGAAGGAATTTACATTTGTTGATGAGAATGGTCGATCCAAGTCTGTGGTGGCTTGAGTCCCATTTAATAACTAATGTTTTTATCTAGCGTACAGGAACACATACTTCAGAGGCTACAAGTTCAGCATAAGACATAGCGACTGAGGGGGAGATAAGATCAAATATGGGATTATAATCTAGCTGATTTGTATGGTAAGGCTTTTGATAAATCAAGTTTTGAATTATTAGTCCACATCGCTGGAATGACAAATCATGAGTGACATATCTCCCTTAAAAACTTTTATCTATCTTTATTTCTTAGTATTTTTAGTTAGTTTGGAAAAAATATAAAAATTTGAGTGTCACTGTAATGACGCGAAGAAATGACGAAAACATTACCCATGCCTAGAACATTATTATATGTGTGGCTTTTAGATGTGGTACATACACAGTAAAAAAGTACTTTAAATATAAACGTAACTAATAGCTTCATCATATGATGTATTGGTAGGCATACGACATAACGATTTTCAAGTACCTAACCTATATTAAATAATACGATTCTTCTGTGCAATCTCTATTTTGATGTATGACTTAAGTCTTACTTTTTAGGAGATAGATTGTACCTGAATACATGTTATTGGATAAATAATAAACCAATTCATCTGGGGGGTTCACTGACTGTTTCTTCTGCTACATCTTGAAACATGCTGACCTAGACTCAGTCAGTGTATCCTAAATCTGGAACAAACTCGACCACGAAACAAGAATACCGTTTTCAAGGTCTCTAGTCAAACTATGTCGCTTTGTTGTATGAAAGTACCGACCTATCACCTCTAGTTTGATTTTAGATTTGTTTGCCTCTAACCCTAGTTTTGTCCTATAGCTAAAACACGTACCAAAGTACATTGCTCAAAATATTAAAGAAGGACATGACTTTAGAGATGAATTTAAGTTAAACAATCTGATACACGGAATTCTGGACTTTCTTGATTCTAAGGGTATATCAAATGTGAGATACATAGTTAATCGTGAACATAAACATTGTACTTGAAAATTCTTAGTGTTGACTGCTTAAGTGGACAACAATACCAATAATCGTCGTGAACTATAAATTACATACATAATAACCAAGATATACAATAATTCCTACTGTGTACAGTCTACATCATGGCTCATATGATCTTCGTAACAGTGACTCTCCCAAAAAGAATGTGTGCTTTTTAATATGAATAATTTCATATTTGTTTGTTTATATCTAGTTATTTTTCATTTTAAATTGTACAAATTTAAGTTCTTACTAAAGGGGAGATAATTACTTTTGATTGTTTTACTCTACGATTGGAGAAACAACTAGAACGAGAGTTATTCAAAGCCTAGGTATGACAAAACTTTAAAGCTAGAAGATCTAAATTCGAGGAGGATATTGGGGTTTGTGTGTAAACAGACCAAAAGTGATGATGAAAGTGATTATGACGATGATATTCCACATAGTTGGATGAATCTAGATCTAATAAAACTTGGATCTCACTTAGGGTCTCGTTTTACTACGGATAAAGGCGAATATAAGTTGAATGAAGACGATGATTATATATTGCAAGATGACGATGCTGATTCTGATAATGATACCTCATTACTAACTAGACGGTCCAACAAGAAGACGGTCTAGTGGGGTTATCATTAGTGAGCCGACTGCCCAATCCACAACCATCACCACCTACACATTACAACAACAATTCCAACCGCACCTATTACAATTATTTCACCATAGCTTCGACGAAGATACATCCCTTGTTGATACATATTAGAGTGTCTGTCAGTTGGTCAAGTCTGTACTGTGTCTGTATATGTAATAGACTTAGAATAATTACATTTTCTGTGTACTGCGACACAGTGCTTGTGTCGCACTAGTTGTAGTTGCGACACAGTGCTTGTGTCGCAATAGTGATCTCTACGACACAAGGCTTGTGTCGCAGAACGGCCAGACAGTTTAGTATAAATACCCTTGTTAGAGATATTTAGGGTAAGACATTTTCCAATCATTTTATTCTCTGTATTTGGCTGCTACACTGATTTTGTTGAGAATATTTTGGGGATTGGTGCATATAAAGTTTTGTTTTTCATTTGATTATCATTTATTACAAACTTTATATCTTTTGCTTTGTCTTCTTGTCTTCATTAACCTTATGATTTGAGTAAAGATCACCCTTATGGGATCCACAATTGGTATCAGAGCCAATATCTATGATTGATAGTGGTTTCAAATCATTTGGTTAAACTTTTTTATACCTTCTTGATCATTTGACATTTTATTAGTGTTTGATCTTCTTTATTGGTGCTATATAGTTGTTTTGTAGTGTTTTTGAACCTAGAAAGCTGTATCTTTATTGGTTTTTGGATAAAAAACATTTAGGGTTCGAAAATCTGTGTTTTTGAGGCTTGTTCGTACTGACAGCGCCGTGTTTGCGACACAGTGTGCGACATAATATTGTGTCGCTATAGGGTTTCAGCGACCTTAATTCTGCGACATAGTGTTGCGACACAAGGTCTTCAGCGACCTTAATACTGCGACACAGAACCTGCGACATAACACTTGTGTCGCTGTCTGATTAGTTGCGACATAATCATTGTGTCGCTGCTAGTCTTTTTGCGACATAACCTCTGCGACATATCGCTTGTGTCGCATTTTTCAGTTTTTCAAAATTTTTTGAAAAGTCTTTCGAGTCCATTACCATGTCTACTTCCACTTCACTTCAACAGGTTGGAGCAATGCTGAAGCATTCAAGTGAGGTGGGTTCTACAAACAAACCACCGATGTACACTACGGGTATGAACTACTTAGACTGGCGTCAACGGTTTGAAGCGTTTGTATCTTTCAACGATGCTGAGATGCTGATCTATCTTGAGGAACGATATGAACGCCCTGTTCGAACCGGTATATTTAATGGACCTATTCCTGAAAAGTCCATTAAATCAATGACTCCTGAAGAACGTAAGGCCTTCGATACTGAACGAAAAACATATTCTGCGATTACTATGGCCTTACCTCAACAGATATTGAGACAACTACGCCATCACAAGACCGCTTATGATCTATGGAAGGGGTTTGAGAAGAAATGTGGTGGTAGTGATCAGTACAAACGAAACAAACTGGATCTGGTTAAGAAACAGTTTGAGGTCTTTGACATGCTACCTACTGAGTCTCTGGAAGATATGTGTAGTCGATATTCTCAGCTCGTAAGTGAATTGGTTGAGGGAGGTGTAAATCTCGACAAAACTGATGTAAACAAGAAGCTTCTGGGTTCATTACCAAAGAAATGGAATACACGAGTGCTGCTAATGGAAAAAGACGAGGATATAATGGATATGGAGCTTGATGATCTAATTGGACAGATTGCTGCTGACCTCCTGGACATGCAGAAGAAGGAGACCAAGGCTACTGCACATATTCAGAATCCCATGTTATATGGTGTGGATGTTCCTGCTGCAGCGACTCAAGCTACTGGGGCTGCATTCTTCTCTGGGGGTTCTGGTGCTCCTAATTTATCTGGTGGTTTTGGATATACTACCACAAACTCTGCTAGTGGGGGTGGTACTTACTCTAATCTTAAAGGAGCATCTCCTGCAGTTGCTGAGGAACATGCAGCTGTATTCACCGCTTTCATGTCAGCGTATGATGACTTCCTATCCAACAAGAATAGCACTGTGAATATGACTGAAGAAGATTTCAGTCAAATTGATCAAGAAGAGCTTGAAAGAATGGACTTGAAGTGGAGCATGGCTATGCTCACAAGACGTGTCAAGAATTTCTTGAAGAAGACTGGGAGGAAGAACGTCACTGATCCAGAAGAGAAGGGTCTTGGTTTCAATAAGAGCAAGGTAAAATGCTATCAGTGTCACAACTATGGACACTTTGCTCGTGAATGTGACAGAAAGAAGAATCCACCTTCCGGTTTGTCCAAGCCCTCTCAGTCCAACTCATCTGAGAAGACCAGATCTGATGAAAAAGCGATGGTTTCCGCTGCGCTACTGCTTTCCAACAATGCTTGGGAATGGTCTGACCCAGATGAAGATGATACAGAACGGGCACTAATGGCTGAAGTGCATGAGGTACATGATGAACCCTTATCTTGTGTATCATGCATTAGATTAACTAACCAGCTAAATAGGTATAGAGAGGATACCACACGCCTTAACACTGTCATAGAAAATTTAACTGAAACAAATAATATGTTACGGGACAGTGATAATGCCAGTGGTCAAAAGTTAAAAGCTATTTTGGAAGAGAAAAAGGAACTAAAAGCTAAAATTTTTGAACAACAAGATGAAATTGGTAGCTATGTTGACATGTTATCATCTGTTAAAAGGGAACTTGTTGAATCTCAAACTGAGGTTTTAAATTTAAAGAAAAAGCTTTCAAACTTTTCAACATCCTCTCTAGTCTTTGATGAAATCCTACAAGCACAGAGGACTGACACTAAGAGTAAGGCAGGACTTGGTTTTCATCAAGTCCCACCTCCTAAGGATTATTTACCTATGCCTGTTAGGGATAATGTCAATGATATGATGCCTATCTTTACTAAGATAGATGTTAAAACTGTCAAACCAACTGTGAGCATCAATATAAGTAAGCCTGAGCTAGTTAAGGCTGAAAATGTCATCATTGCATGTGAACAACCTGAAACTAGTAGGCCTGAGCCTATAAGGGCTAATACTAGTGAGTCTGAAACAAGTAAGACTCAAAAGGTTGAGAAAGTTAAACCTATTAAGGCCAAGATTTATCAGACTGAACTTATTAAATCTGAAAATACCGTTGAGCCTAAATTAGGAAAGACTCTTTCTGTGCTTCCTCGTATTATTGAAGAGGAAATTGAAATTGAGGATATAACTGATCAAGAGTATCGACCAGTTAAGAAAAACGTCAAGCCTGAAAATCATATAATTACTATCGAACAAAAAGAACAGGCTATAACAAAAGGAAAAGGTAAAGCTATGGCTGAACCTCAAAAGAAGATTGTTTCTAAAATGGTTAAATTAAATAAATCTTCTAAAATTTCAACTAAAGCATCTGCTGCTGTTGAATGCTCACACAAGTGTGATTGTTCAACACATGCTTCTTTTGGTCGAGCTCATCGGTTTGTTCCTAAATCTCAATCTTGTTTTGAGCAACGATCTTGCTTCTACTGCAAGAAGCAAGGTCATTTGTAAATAATTGTCATGTGCTTACAAAGAAACAGTCTGGGAAACAGGTTTCTCAAGTTTCAAAACTTAAAAAACTTTCAAAGAAGCCTATTTCAATGAAATGCTCTAAGCCTACTATCCCAGCTGTTAAGGTCAACAAAGTTGAGCAAAATACTTTGCAAAACTTAAAGCCCAAAGTTGTTGACCTGCAAGCATCCAAACCAAAGCAAGTTTGGAAGATTAAAGAATCTTGCAAAGATTCTACATCTAACAATACCTCATCAGTCAAACATTCTAAACTGTTTGAAAATAAAGTTTGGATTGATGTGGTCATTGTTGATGAGGTTACTGGAGTACCCAAGACTATCAAGGCTTGGGTCTCCATTTCTAACTAATTTACGTTGTTTGTGGTGCCGCAGCAACCTGAATCTGTAAAAAATAGTAAATGGTATATCGACAGCGGTTGTTCTCGGCACATGACCGGTGATGTTTCTCTTTTATCTGAAGTTCATGCTTTCAATGGAGGTTATGTGGCCTTCGCTGGTGATAAAGGGGGAGTTATTTCTGGTCAAGGTACGCTTACCAATGGAATGGTAAGCTTTGAGAAGGTAAATTTTGTGGAGCAATTACAACACAATCTCCTCAGTGTCTCTCAAGTGTGCGATAAAAAGTACACTACTACTTTTACATACACTGAATGTTGTATATTGAAGCCGGGATTTGTGATCCCTGAAGAATGGGTGCTACTGAGGGCACCTCGGGAGCGAGACACGTATATTCTGGACATGAGTACTGTGGAAACTACACAGCTCACTTGTCTTCTTTCTAAAGCTCCTGAGAAGGAATCGTTATTATGGCACAGGCGTATGGGACACTTGCACTTTCGCAAGATGAACTACCTGATCAAGAATGATATAGTGCGAGGTGTCCCTAAACAATCCTTTGGACTGAATGATCATTGCGTTCCTTGTCAGAAAGGAAAGCAACACAAGAAGTCTCACAGACCGAAGCTGGCCAATTCAACTGAGAAGCCCTTGGAGCTTTTGCACATGGATTTGTTCGGGCCTGTCAGAAAGAAGAGTTTGGGAGGTACTTCTTATTGTTTAGTTGTGACAGATGATTATTCGCGTTTTTCTTGGGTTTATTTTCTGAAGACCAAGGATGAAGTGCCTGAGATTCTCATTTATCTATTCGATAAACTGCAAAATCTGTGTGACTTGAGAATCAAGAATATTAGGAGTGATAACGGTACAGAGTTTAAAAACTCGATTATGGAACTGTACTGCTTGAGTAATGGTATTGAACACCAATTCAGTGCCGCAAGGACTCCACAGCAGAATGGGGTTGCAGAACGTAAGAATAGAACCTTGATTGAAGCTGCTCGTACAATGTTATCGGACTCTAAGCTTCCAATCACCTTCTGGGCCGAAGCTGTGAATACGGCCTGCTACGTTCTAAATCGGCTGTTAAGGGTTAAGAAGAAGAACAAGACATCCTATGAATTGTTCAACAATAGAAAACCTAATCTACAATTTCTTGAACCATTTGGCTGTTTATGCACTATCATGCACACCAATGAACGAATTGCAAAGTTTGGTGAGAAATCCTGTGAAGGTGTTTTCCTAGGATTCTCTAACAACTCACCAAACAGACGTGTGTATAACTTAGTGACCAAGCGTGTGGAAGAACACTTTGAGGTTACCTTCTTCCATTACTCTGACAACCCTCAAGGGAAGGGACCCGAATATTTTTTTGACTATCAAACACTGTTTGATTCTTTCAATGTTCCTGAAGAAAATGAAGAAAAGGATATAGTGACACTACTTCATGGGCTGGACATCGCTTCTGAAACTCCACCCATCTCTATTCCTTCACCTCCTGCAGAAAATCCAGCAACCGCTCCTTCTGTTTCTTGTGATTCTGCTCCCTCTGTTTCTTGTTATACTCCACCTCCGTTCGTTCCTGAAAATGTTCCTAATCCTACTTCTACTGAGGAACAAATGGTTGAGGATTCTGTTCAATCACCCATATCTGAATTTGAACCATTACCTGCATCAGACCTTGAAGATTTACCTGCTCTCCAACTTGAACTTGAAGCTGATTCTATAAACCTTGATTCTATCATAGTTCCAGCTGCAATTCCAAGTTCTCGGATAAATGTGTCACATCCAGTTGATGCCATTCTTGGTGATTTAAACAAAGGTGTTTTAACGAGAAGACAGATTGCTGCTGCTGAACAATCTGTGTTGACACCGTCTCCTATTACCGTCACTGATCCTGTTTGTCTTGCTTCGGAAATTGAAGAATGCTTTCTCTCCCAAGTAGAACCAAAGAAGACAGCTGATGCGTTAAAGGATCCATACTGGGTTGAAGCTATGCAGGAAGAGCTTCAACAATTCAATAAGCTGCAAGTATGGACTTTGGTGCCTTTACCCAAGGGTGTTCATCCTATTGGCACTCGTTGGGTATATCGTGTGAAGAAGGATGATCGGGGCGTGGTAATTCGCAACAAAGCACGTCTAGTGGTCCAGGGCTTCACTCAAATTGAAGGTTTGGACTATGATGAAGTATTTGCTCCGGTTGCTCGTTTGGAATCCATCCGCATTTTCCTGGCGTACGCTTCATTCAAAGGATTTCGGGTTTACCAGCTTGATGTTAAGAGTGCATTTCTGTATGGTCAAGTGGTTGAAGAGGTCTATGTCAAACAGCCGCCTGGATTTGAAGACTCTGTTCATCCGAACTACGTCTGCAAGCTGGACAAGGCATTGTATGGTCTTCATCAAGCTCCTAGAGCTTGGTATGAGCGGCTTGCGACTCATCTTCTGAAGAATGGTTTTGTACGCGGAACGATCGACAGTACTCTCTTCATCAAGCATGCAGGGGAGGACTTGTTATTAGTACAGGTTTATGTGGATGACATCATCTTTGGTTCCACCAAGGATGAACTGTGTCGCGACTTCGAGCGGATCATGAAGTCAGAATTTGAAATGAGTGCAATGGGGGAGCTGAACTTTTTCTTGGGCGTACAAGTCGAGCAATCTGCTAAAGGGATTTACATTCATCAGTCCAAGTACGTCAACGACATGCTTACGCGGTATAACTTGACTGACTGTAAATCCTATGGGACGCCTTTAGAGCTGAATCATCACCTTGGTCCAGCAGAAGATGAAGAGGACTGTCCGGAAAAAGATTACCGATCTATGATTGGTTCTCTGATGTATCTCACTGCATCGCGTCCGGACATTGTCTTTGCAGTATCTCTCTGTTCTAGATATCAGGCTAAACCGAAGGTGTCTCACATGAAGGCAGTTACGCGAATCTTCGGTTATCTCAAATGTAGACCAACTCTTGGTCTCTGGTATTCTAATGAGAAAACCTTCGCGCTCACTGCTTACTCGGACTCGGATTATGGGGGATGCAATATGGATAAGAAGTCCACTTCTGGTGGATGTCAGTTTCTTGGACCTCGGCTCGTATCATGGCAGTGCAAAAAGCAAACAACTGTTTCTACCTCAACCGCAGAGGCTGAATACATTGCTGCTGCTAGTTGCTGTTCCCAGGTTCTTTGGATACAACACCAGTTGCGCGATTACGGTTTACTCTTAACTATGACTCCTATTCATATAGATAATACTACTGCTATATGTATTACTCGTAATCCTGTCCAACATTGTAAGACCAAATACATAGAAATTAGGTTTCATTTCATTCGTGATTATTATGAGAAACACCTAATTGATCTGGTCCAAATAGATACCCTTAAGCAGAATGCCGATCTGTTCACCAAAGCCTTTTCCCGTGCTCGTTTCGACGAGCTTGTCAACATGATAGGGTTACGTTTCTTTCAACTTCAAAAGTAATATTTGTGACCTTAGTATGTTATGTTATTAGGCTTATTATTATTTAAAAAAAAAAAAAAAAAAAGAAAAAAAAGAAGGGTTAGTTTTTGCAATAGCCACTCTTTGTGTTTCCTAGCATTAAAGAAAAGCAACGTTGCAACATTTGCGAAAGACGTTTAGTTGTGTCTATAAACAACTAGGGATATGATAGTACATTAGGAGACACCCCTCAAACGTCAATCTTAAGTTTTATCCTTGATGTATCAGTAGGTTTATCTCGTATATGTTAAACATGTCCTTACAATCAGCTGTATCACTGCACGATGTATTGGTAGACATTCTCATACTCTTCTTTGAGCAACTAAGAAATCCTCTAATCTGTGTTTATTCTTTTGTGATGACTAACATATGATGTATGACAATGTGTCTTAATTCCTATGTATCAGCTTGCCATGCTTTTATTAACCTGAGCTTGTATAGGACAACATTTGGGGATTTATGCTGTCTGTTTCCTTTGTTGTACACCCGTACATACCTAGTCTCAGTCAGTATACTTTCAAAAACCAAGCAAACAAAAGTCAAAGCACTTTAACGTCTTATAAAATCAAAGACACCTCACAAAGTCGCCAAATGGTTTGACCAAGTCTGGTTTTTCTTAAACCTGAATCAAGTTAAGTCGCTTTGTTGTACATCAGTACAGACCTGTCACCGCTGGCTTGATTCTTAAAAATGTTGAATTCAAATACTTTCTCTAACTAATCAAAGCTTTGGGCATGTCTTGATACTAGGCGTATATCTATGTGGGAGTCACAGAGATTGATTCACTCTAATAATAACTGCTAAGCTTGAAGTTGAGTGTGTTATATGTTTAAGTGGACAAACAATACCGATAATCGTCTTGTTACAGATTGCTTCTCAGGCTTGTCTACTTTGCTTGATAAATTTAAATTTGGACCAATATACTGATAATCGAATTAAAATTTGATATTGCCTTGCGAATATGTCTTTCTAATATGATCCCTAATTCAACACTTTTGAAAGTGTTCTCTTTGCTGTTTATTTATTATTATGATATTTGATTTATGTACCTTGTTCGCTAAGTGTCACAAATACAAAAATTTTCAGAAAACGTGAACCCTTGATTGACTTCTGCGACACAAGGCTTGTGTCGCTTATTTGTTTTGACTATCTAGCGACACAGCACTTGTGTCGCATACTTTGTGGCCCAGCGACACAGACATTGTGTCGCTCCTTTATGTCGCTCATTGTCCTGCTAATCCTGCGACACAAGGCTTGTGTCGCACATTGTGTCGCTGCGTTGTGTCAGGGGTATAAATACCCTCGTGTCGCTGTAATTAGTTATTAATTACCAGCGACATAAATATTCAAAACCAGCGACACAAGCAAAACCAGCGACACAACCAACCCGATTCGGCTTTTCGATTATCTTGCGTTTTCTGTGGATTTTCTGTTGAAATTTTTGTCTGAATCTTGTTCTCCTTGCTTTTCCGCGTCTATAGGTACAACTATTAACATGTTTCACTGCGTATCTTTGATTGCATTTTGATTTGAAGTTTCGTTTTATTTAGGTGTAGTTATTTTGCACAAATTACATGCCTAAATGTGTTCTAAACTGCATAATTGTTGTTGTTTTATGTTCCTGCACTGTTAGTACACCTTCGGACATGCTTTATACATAAAACCCCTAATTTTTGTTCGTCAGATTCATCTGGGTTTCTTGATGTTCATCTTTGCGACACAAGCGTTGTGTCGCAGTCTTATGACGATGTTCATATAGCGACACAATTCTTGTGTCGCTGTCTTATGACGCTCGTCATGTAGCGACACAATCATTGTGTCGCTGCCTTATGACGCACCAATTGCTATGTCGCTGTTCCATTGTGCGACACAATCCTTATGTCGCTAATAAATCATTAATTTGATTAAATTGCAAAACAGCGACATAACTCGTTATGTCGCTGTCTATCCTGCGACACAAGGCTTGTGTCGCAAGACATTTTTAAATTCAAAAATGTCAATGTTAATTGTTGAGACTAATGGCTTTCAAGTTTATTGTCTTATTTCAGATATGGCTCACGTTAACGCTTTGTTCTGGGAACCGAGACATAATGTCTCGGCCTTTCTCGATGACGAAAAGGAATCGGCGGCGCCTTACCGTCCGATGATTGCCTTTCTTCGCAGATCCCGTATATACACTGCGATCACTGCTACCACCACCATATATAAGGATCAGGTCTCCGAATTCTG